>JASDQU010102002.1:345757-390935 GCA_032191745.1 Picea mariana
GTAGTGACAACAGAGCTCAGGGCATATTAGATCTGGTTCATTCTGATGTATGTGGTCCCATGTCATCTCCCTCACTCAGTGGTTGTTTGTATTATGTCATTTTTATTGATGATTACTCAAGAAAATGTTGGATATATTTTCTTAAAGCTAAAAGTGACACATTTGATAAATTCAAGGAATATAAAGACTTTATTGAAAAGCAGACAGGGAAACACAACAGAATCCTTAGAACAGACAATGGAGGAGAGTTTGAATCTCTTCAGTTTGAGGATTTCCGCAAGTCAGTATGAATCAAGAGACAGTTGACCATGCCATATAACCCTCAGTAAAATGATGTTGCTGAGAGAAAAAATAGGACTATTTGTGAGCCAGCAAAAACAATGATGTTTGACTAGGATTTGCCAAATTATTTATGGGCAGAAGCTACCTCCACTACCATGTATATTCAGAACAGGTGTCCACATGCTATTTTGAAGGACAAGACTCCTGAAGAAGTATTCTCAGGGATCAAACCTGAAGTAGGGAATCTAAGGATATTTGGATGTCCTGTGTATATTCATGTCCCTAAGGAAAAGAGGACAAAGATGGAACCCTCAGGCAAGAAAGGGGTTTTTTTGGGGTACGGTGAGAACTCCAAAGCTTACAAAATTTATGTACCAGGTCAGAGGAAAATAGAGGTAAGCAAAGATGTGATTTTCCATGAGGAAGCCACATTTAAGAAATCTAGAGAGCTTCAACAGGATTTAGAAGCAATTCAGCCAACTTCACCCTCTTCTGAAAATGAAGAGTCAGATGATCAGAGGGAGGAACCTCGTGAAGGGCAAATTAATGAGCCCCTATAACCCACTGAAGTGTTACAAAGAACTATTAAAGAACCTCCAACCAAAAGGAAGCCAGGGTGGCTTAAAGAAATAGTGCAGGAAGCAGAAAGGATAGTTTCTCCCAAAGGAACTTTCAGGGAAAGGAAGAGGCCTCATAGGTTTGGAGGCTATGTTGCACTGATGAGAAGCATTAGTGATGCCGAACCTTCTTCATTTGAAGAAGAAGATAAATTACACGTATGGAAGGATGCCATGCTTGAGGAATATAGGTCTATTATAAAGAACAATGTTTGGGACATTGTGCCAAGGCCAAAAGACAAATCAATTGTTTCTTCCAAATGGATATATAAGATCAAACATGCAACTGATGGAAGTGTGGAAATTTTCAGAGCATGATTTGTAGCCAGAGGCTTCACTCAGAAAGAAAGAATCGACTACGAAGAGAATTTTACTCCTGTAGCCAGGTATACCTCCATTCGAGCTATTATTTCTTTAGCTTCCGCACTTGGTTGGAAACTACATCAGATGGATGTAAAAAAAGCATTCTTGAATGGAAATATTGAACAGGAGGTCTTTGTGGAACAACCAGATGGCTTTATACTTCATAACAAAGGCACTCATGTATGCAAGTGAAGGAACACCTTGTATGGTCTTAAGAAGGCTCCTAGAGTTTGGTATGACAGGATTGATGGCTTTCTTAAAATCCTGGGCTTTCAGAAAAGTGATGTTGATGCAAATATATACTTCAAGGTGAGAGGTAACCAACCTGTTATACTAATATTGTATGTTTATGATCTCTTTATAACAGGAAATGAAGGGCTAATAGCCTGGTGTAAGAGAGATCTAACCTCAAAATTCGAGATGAAAGACTTAGGATTGATGCATTACTTCCTAGGATTGGAAGTGTGGCAAAGATAGGGAGAGATATTTTTGGCACAAGGAAAATACACAGTGGATGTACTAAAGAGGTTTGGTATGATGGATTGCAAATCCATGTCTACTCCGATGGTTACCAACTTGAAGAAGCTGCATGATTCTGATACACGTTCAGATTTGGTGGATCCCACCATGTATAGGCAGCTAATTGGATCATTGATTTACATGATCCACACTAGGCCAGATATATGCTATGCAGTGATTGCAATGAGTCAGTTCATGACTGAACTGAGACAGAGACACTGGGTGGCAACAAAGCACATATTGAGATATCTCAGAGAGACCATTACTTATGGTCTGAGATATACATCCAGTGGTGGTTTATTTCTGCATGGGTATGCAGATGTTGACTGGGAAGGAAGCCCGATGGATTGGAAGAGTACTTCCGGATACTACTTTAGTTTAGGATCCACTATGATCTCTTGGTCAAGCTGAAAGTTGGGATCCATTGCATAGAGTACAATAGAGGTTGAGTACATTGTAGCAAGTGATGCTAGTAAGGAAGCAGTATGGATCAGAAAATTGGTTTCTGGGTTGTTTGGTGACAAGGTCGAGACGACGGTGGTTCACTATGATAATCAAAGTTGCATAAAATTGATACAGAACCCATTATTTCACAATAGGTCAAAACATATTAACATGAGGTACCACTACATCTGATACTTGGTCCAGAGAAAAACTGTAAAGTTACAGTACATAGCCATGAGCGAGCAGGTAGTTGATATCCTGACCAAGCCTCTGACCTTGAGACAGTTTGTGCAACATAGAGGCAAGCTTGGTGTGGTTGTGAATGACTCCCTCGCTGAGAGGGAGTGTTAAATTTGGTAGCATCGACAGTCATTCTCCAATGAGATTCCATATGGGCCACCCTGAGGCTATCCAGGGAGATTTGGAGAATCAACCAGTCTTGTGAGGCATTGACAAAAGCTAGGGGGAATATATAACCTCTGTGAGTCAAACCAAAATTCAGGATGAATGAGATGCTATGTGAGTCTAATGCAAAAGTCAAGTGGAACATACAACCTCTGTGAGCATAGATAGTCTAGTGAAAAAGTCAAGGGGAACGTACAACCTCTGTGAGCATAGACAGACTAGTGAAAAAGTCAGGGGGAACATACAACCTCTGTGAGCCTAGTCAAACCTTGTGAGCCATGAGAAAAAGTCAAGGTATCTAGCAAAATTTAGGTTGAATGTAAAATTCCTATGAGCTAGAAACAAACGATATTCCTAATATTTCAAATGATGTAATTTTATTGATCTAGTGCATTGGCACGTGTAAACATTATCCACCATGAAGAGAATTTCAAATTGCCTTGTCAAGAGTTGTAACTAAATTCTTGAGTCTAGCTCTATGTTATAACTAAAGTGTAATGTTGAGTTGCAACTAAAGTCTTGAGTCTAGTTCTATTTTATTAATGTTGAGTTGCAACTAAAGTCTTGAGTCTAGTTCTATTTTAGAACTAAAGTGTAATTTTGAGTTGCAACTAAAGTCTTGAGTCTAGTTCTACTTTAGAAATAAAGTGTAATGTTGAGTTGAAACTAAATTCTTAAGTCTAGTTCTAAGTTCGAACTAAATCATGTCAGTCTCAAGACTAGTCCTAAGTTCGAACTAAAGTGTAATGTTGAGCTGTAACCAATCTCAAGTCTAGTTCTAAGTTCGAACTAAAGTGTAATGTTGAGTTGTAACCAATATCAAGTCTAGTTCTAAGTTCGAACTAAAGTATGAAGCTAAGTTATGACTAATGCATGCATTCGGGTTACTATTTCCAGCTTCTCCTCTTCTCCTCTTCAGCCTATATAAGAAGAGGTTGAACCCTCTCCTCAACACAGTTCTGCAAGACAGTTTTGCAACACAATTTTGAAACTAATTTTTCATATGCAGGCTGAGGGTGAAGTAATAGAGGAGCACATCAGTGATAAAGAGGCACCATATCAAAGTTGTATTTCAGCAAGGTATTGTAAGTCTTTGTCAAGTCAGAGCCATCTTGGCAAGCTCTTTGTGATAAGTACATTCATGGTGGATATTTGTAAGAGATCTTACATTATTAATGCAATAAAGGAATATTGTTTGTTGGGGTTTTTCTCCCTGTACAAGGTTTCCCAAGGGTATATGTGTTGTTGATATGCATGTTTACTTATCTACATAATTATTTCTATTCGATTATGATTTGAAATTGTTGAAGTGTATTAAGTTGGAATCAAAGTATTGAAGAAAATAAAAGAATTAATCCGCATAAGAAATCAAGCTCATAATCTAACACCATTTTGCGTGAGAAATCCCCCAATTCCTTCCTTACATGCGTCTATACATACCAAAAAACTTTCATTTGGGTTAGCAATCTTTAACACAGGTGCACTAGTAAGTAATTCTTTCAACAAATTAAAATTATTTTCACAGTTGAGTGTCCATTCAAATTTATCTCCCTTATTTTGCAAAGAAGTGATGGGATGAGAAATCTTAGAGAACCCTACTATCAACCTTATGTAGTAGCAGCTAATCCCATAAAATATTTGACATCTGACACATTTCTGGGTGTTGGCCATCCTCTAATGGCTTCGATCTTCTCTGGATCTACTGCTATGCCCTGTTCTGAAATAATGTGTCCCAAGTAATGGATTTTCTTTTGATAAAAATAACACTTACTCAACTTGGCATACAGCTGATGTTCTCTCAGTGCTTGCAACACCAGTCTTAAGTGATTTTCATGCTCCTCTTCAGACTTAGAATAGTTAAGTATGTCATCCAGGAATACTATGAAAAACTTATCTAAATAATTCTTGAATATGCCATTCATTAAGCACATGATGACAACTAGTGCATTGATCAGTCCAAAAGGTACCACTAAAAATTCATAATGCCCATACCTAGTCCTAAAGGTTGTCTTATGGATGTCTTCTTCCTTGATTCTTACCTAATGGTATCCTGCCCTCAGGTCAATTTTTGAGAATATCTTTACTCCTCTTAGATGCTCAAATAGGTCATCAATTCTAGGTAGAGGATACTTGTTCTTTATAGTGTACTTGTTCAGTTGTCGGAAGTCAATACACAACCTAAAGGTTCCATCCTTCTTTTTGACAAAAATTACTAGTGCTCCCCAAGGTGAAACACTTCGACGTATGTACCCTTTCTTCAACAATCCTCCAACTGGATTTTTAATTCTTTTAACTCGGGTGTGCTCATTCTGTAAGGTGTTTTTGACACCGGGGAACTCCTGGCACTAAATCAATTGAGAAATCTCCCCCTTCTGGTGGCAATCCGGGTATTTCTTGGAATACATCTTCAAATTCCTGTAGTACTGATAAATCTTCAAATCTTGGCCCTTTTGTATTATCTGGCTCTTCCACATGAGTTGCATATAGTTGACATCCTTTCCTAAAGCATATTTTTAACTGTAAGGCTGAAATAAACCTTATAGAGATGGGTCTTGGAATTCCTTTCAAAGTGATTTGTTTTCCATTTCCATTTCCATAAAGACATTTAAATGTCTTGTTATGAAAATCTATGACATCATGATGCTTGTCCAACCAATCCATTCCAATTAGAATATCATAAGACCCCAATGGTATGATATTTAGATCAATACTAGTATTCACACCATTAAGACTTATGGAACAACTTCTAACCATATCATGGATTCTTATTTTGGTTCTAGTGGCTAACTGAACCAAAATTTCTTTTCCAAGTTTACTTTTCTCCAAATTTAATCTATCCACTATTTCAGGATCAATGTAGCAATGACTTGCTCCTGAATCAACCAAAATAGCAACAGGTTGATTTATGATCTTACCTTCCACCTCGATCATATTGGACCGGTACTCTACTTGTCGATCATCTAAAGCTGCATATATTCTTCCCATATCTTTGACTGTTGTAGCCTATTGGATGTTGTGCATAGTCTTCACTCTGTCCTTTTTGTGTGGGAAATCCTTGTACAGTTGATCTTCCTTGCATCCCCAACATTGGAGTGATGGTCTTCCCCTTTTCCCAAGGAATCTTCTTTCTTGAAATCTCCCTTAGCATACTGATCTTGATGATTTCTATTACGCTCATTCCTATTGAAGGGATGTTTGAATCCTTTCCTCCTATGATTGGAATTCACATTTTTCTTGTCCTTCCAAGATTTTTGTAGGGATTTGCTTACCTAGCCTTACAAGTATTTAGCCTTCCTGATAGCTTCAGTCAAGGTCTTGGGTTCATCATACCTTATCTTTTCCTTATAAAATGTTGGAAGTCCACTTAGAAATATTTGTATTTTCACTTTCTCATCACCAATGAACCTGGCATACTTTAACAATCCCAAGAACATCTTCTCATACTCTGCCATAATCATGCTTCCCAACCTGAGTTAAAAGAAATCCTGCATTTTCTTGTCATAGAAATTCTCTGAGAGGTAATACTTTTGAAAGTACTTCTTGAACTGCTTCCAAGTGATCCTACTTTCACTAACATGTTCCACTTGCTTCAGTTGGTCCCACCACATTATATCTTTCCCGTGTAAATGGTAGGTGGAAATCATGGCTTCCAAGTTTGATGAATAGTTATGCAACTGAAAATGTCTCCTGAGCCCAAGAAACCATGCTTCAACATCATATTCCCTTTCTCTTTCACCATCGAAGGAAGGTGGCTTGAGCTTCCTCAACTCTAATTGCAAACTATCTATCTCTTGTTTCCTTCTTTGGTGTCTGATAGAAGACACCTCCAAACTTCTTACAGGATCTTCTGATGCATAAAGCTTTCTTTCTGAGTAAGGAGGTGAGTGGTGTCCATGAGATTTGCTAGCACTTCTAGAATAACCATCTCTTCCACGATGATTCCTTATTTCATGGCACTTTCCCTCTTCCTCTTGTCTTGAGTTTGATCCCTTCTTCATTTGTCTTTGCAACTAATTTAAGCTCTGCAACACTCGATCATTTATCTGAATTTTCTCTCTCATCAGTCTCTCATTGTCTGCTTTGTAGCTCTGTCCTTCCATCTTCAAGCTTCTTACCATTTCTAGTAGCGTTTCCTACTCTCCTTTTCCCTTACGTCCATTGGACTCTATCTCTGCATTAAAAACTCTAGTATTCTAGCCTTCGGCCTCCTTATCATGACTGGAGGCTCCCTCGCCTTCTTCCATTTCCTCAATAAGAATCTTGAGCTGATGTTCTTAAGCCCCTTAATTTTGCAAAATTTGCAAGCGACCATTTTGTTATAATTATGCATATGATAAACAAAATTGCCAAACCATGCTACAGGTCTCTTTCTTATTTTTTTTTGTTCATAGAGATCATATCCCCATTCTCTGAAAATAAGAGTGTCTTGTTATCCTTGACCGACAAAGAACTCATCCTATGCATTCACTTCCTTCAAACCACCTTCCCAGGTGGCCATGGCTAGAAACCACGGCTAAATCATTCCTTATCACTTTTTTGTCTCGAAGAAAACCAATTCGACCCTTAGCCCTCCTTCCCTCAGATCTTAATATGAATATGACCACAGCCATGACCTTGCGCTTTGTTGAAAAATCACGTGTCGGCCAGATCTTCAGGAATTCAAAACTTTCATCCAGGACCAGATCAACGGTCCTCGTCCTCTTTCATGATCAACGATCGAGATCCACTTCGGGACTCTGCACTTTGGGAGTCTCAACTTTTCTCACTTTCCTCCTCCCGGAATTCTTTTACCCGAAGTTCATGATCTACCGACGGGTTCCCTCCCATAGATCAACGGTTGTGAATCAATTCAGCTCTTCATGCTTCGGAAGTTTCAAACTTTTTTCCTACACTTTATCCCAGAGTCCTTTCACCTGAAATCGATGATCCTTAGATGTGTGTCTTCTCAGACCTTCGGGCCTTCGGGATTTTTTAGCCCAACGCAACCTGTCACATCTTTCCCCACTGGAGTGCCCAGTCTCCAGACTGCACGATATGTCACCACGTGGAGAAATACTAGAAACGAACACATGGCCCAATTAGGAATGTGACACGTGTCATGTTTTAACTGGATTTTCAATACTCCAAATGCTAAAAACTTACTAACATGTGGCACACATTCCATGTGTCCATGTCATCCCAGGTGACGTCCGTAAGCCACGTCACTTAGGAAATTTCAAGGTTTACATCACCTCCTGGTGATGTCATCGTGCCCCATCACTTCGGGTATTTAGGCTTCGGGACTTCAGGAGTCTCAAATTGAAAACCTCTCGAACAGATTCCTCCAGAGTTACTAATCTTCTGACACGTAACCTCTTGGTGATCGATGGTCAGGATCTACTTCAGACAATCCGACAGTCGACATTTACTTCGGGTCTCTGGCTCTCCTAGATTTGAGAGTTTCCACTCTCAACTTCTCCTCTATTGGCCCTTGACTAGGTTTTGTGGAAACGCTAGTCTTGTTTGACCATTTTTGGGACTTCGACAAGCTGGTCGAAGACGAAGTGCCAGGCGAAGCGGAGATCGTGGGATCTCACCCCCTTTTGTGATATTTTTGGGTTTAAGGTTTATATAATGGGTATGGGATGTCGGCCCATGGGTTTACCTATGCTTAGGCCTCTTTTGTAATATATAAATAGATATCTAGGCGATGTAAGAAAGTAGTGGATGTTTGTGGCTTAGTACGAAGCTAAAGGTTTTGTGCATACTATGTGTTAAGACTTCCAGAGCTAAGTGCAAGTGGTTTTAAGAAGCTTATGTGCAGACTGTGTAAGAAGGCTTTGTGATGTGACCTAACTCAGAGAAGGAGGATATGACGAGGTGCGCACAGATCTCTTGTCCTATGTGGAGTTGGTTTTGAGGCTCTGTGCATGTAAGGAGATTGACAGAAGATAATAAACAAGATGAAGAGTTGGTGGACGTAGCCCCACGCTGGGGTGAACCACGTATATCCTATGTTGTGGTTGCTTTGTGTGATTGATTTGATTTATTCTTAGTGTTGTCATCTTTATGTATGTTATATGCATTTGATATAGTATATTAGTGATTAGTAATTTTAATGAATGCTAGATATGCTCTATTTCTATGTGTTAATTGCTTGGATATGTTAGATCTTGTTGAATACTGCGATGTTTTATAGTTAGGGTTTTACCTGTGATGTGAATAAGGGGTTAAATGCTAATAAATGTTAACTAATAAGTGCTCTTTTAAGTATTGTAATCACATATCTGTGTCCCATCTAGGTTGTAGACACTTGAGCCCTGCAACCCCCCTACCTCTACCTCAAGTGAGACTTCATCTGCTTCGCAGGTGTTGCCAAAATGGTCAGTAGTTAGGGTTTTGTTGGTGCTTTATTATAGGGCTGAACCCTGGGTCTTCCCCTACGACAACATCCTCACTCGCTCTTTCCCAGAGTGCTTTCACCTGGAGCACACGATCGGTTGACGCATGTCCTCTTATGGATCGAGAATCCCCAATTACTTTGGATATTCAGAGTTTTGATATTAGAGCCTTAACCTGTCACATCACTGCATGCCTTTCAATTTGCGGGGGCATGTATTGACAGTTTGGAGTAACCCTCTTTTCGCCCCACAATTCTCTTGATCCTGACATGTAACCCCTTGGGGAAACAATTGTTTGCATTGTGAGACCACCTTGGGAAATTGTCTCCCATGAAACTCAGTTCCTTGCAATGCCTCATGTCCATTGATATCACTCTCCCATGGGATCTGACGGTTGTGACCTTAATCCTTGATTCCTTTTCATCAAACGAGTCTTGTTTTCCTGTCCTTTGATCCAACGATCCCAGATCTCTCATAATCCTACAGTGGTGATCGCTCCCAAATTCGAAGGGGACGGTCACGATCCTTTGAACCCATTACATGGGTCTTTGACGTTCTATCTCCCACATATATTTTGCAACGCCATTCGTCCTGATCTTTTCAACTCCATGGTCGGGATTTGATCTCAACCCCGAGACTCTGACCAATAGACCTAGCCCATATCATCCCGTTGTTTCAACCAAAAGCTCTGATACCAAATTGTAACATACCTAGCCACCCATAGGTCGGGGTACGCTACCTTCAAGCCCTCCCTTAGACTTCTTTCTCTTACAAATACCTTTTAAAATTTAAGGATGCATAAAATAAAAGACTTTAATGACATACACAACAATATGCAGCAAGCATGCATAAGCTAAAGATTCAGTTAAATGATAATTAAATATACACAGTGGAAATACATTCATATACATGTAAATGACACCATAATAGAGAGAACTTATCTTTATGAAGGACGAAACCGGCTGGCTCTAGACCAAGAACGTTCCACCCAATCATAGACACTATTGTTCCAAATCTCAAGAGTAGAATCACCCCCGAGCCAGGGATATGAATCCACAAGGAAGGTTCTAGAGTGTTACTTGGCTTCCCAAACTAGTCAGCACCCAAGCTCTCATAGGCTTTCCATCTCTCACAACAATCCAAGTTCCCTTATCTCTTCTACCCATCTTTCACCACCTGAGAGAATGGGCCTCCAACCTTCTCTATCGCGCAGTCCCTCAGGAAGTCCTTCTCCTTAATTTGGGTTCCAGTGCAATTGGTCCATAATCTCAATGCTATAACTCTCAAGACTCGTAGCTATGAGAAACATTGGATGTAATCCAACACATCTCAGACATGTGGCCTCGGGTCACGGTTGGATCACACTAGTGATCACTACAACCAACTATATTGTGGCTAATCTTCAGCAGTTCGACTCCCTTTCCTCGAGACAAGACGTGGATGACAGATGGATCAATGAACGGGTAAGTGGGTGCATGGAGGTACATGCATGAAAGTTCCTGAGGGATATAATGGTGCGAATGCAAAAGTGAAGGAGAAAATGAGCCAACAAACAACCTCCCCATCAGACCAAAGGTGTGTTTAAGTAATTTTGGGGAGAATCAAGAACCTCCTGGCCTTCCCCAAGAAGCTCATGTAATCTATCCCCTCCCTTAGACAAAAATGGTAATTAAGATAGGAAATAAACATTTAGCCCCTCAAGCCCCCTCTCTTGTGGAATCATCGCCCCCTATAACTCTAGTCCTTGTCCATCTAATAGCCAGCCATGTATTTATTAGTATTAATGATAAAAATATTACATGTCATGGGAACACTGCCCTTTTAATAAATGTTTTGGAACTCTGGCCTCTCAGCATTGTAACAATACAATATTTAAAAATCGGGGTTCAAAACCTAGGGTGTTACAATAGGAAATTGTACAAGATACTTGAGGCAGTCCCTCCTAGTGTTATTTCCTTAATCTCTGCCAAGCAATGCAGAAAGGTCTTCTCTCAGACCAGGAAATTTGTCTTCTTCATGATTCTCTCTCAGAGTGAGCGAAAGATCGTAACCACATCTAGGGCCTCTGCAGCCGATATCTCCACACAATAGAAGAAAGTTGATAAGGTCATAGAAGAATACTCATATATCTTCTCCTCTCCTACCAGGGTACCTCTACATTGTCGGGTCAAGCATCCCATTGATCTAACCCCAGGTGCACTACTACCCAATGGGCCAGTCTACCGCCGCTCTCTGTTAGAAAATGAGGAGATCAAGAGGAAAATCCAAGAACTGCTCCACAAGGGGCACATACATCCCAGCTCATCGCCTTGTGGGAGCCTAATCATGTTGGTGCAGAAGAAAGATGGGACCTGGTGACTCTGCATTGATTACCAAGCCCTGAATAAAATCACAGTCTAAAACCGGTACCTGATTCCTTGAATCGATGACCTCCTTGATCAACTCACGGGGGGCAAATACTTTAGTAATATTGATCTGAATTCTGGCTACCACTAGGTCCCAATAGAATAGATAGATGTATGGAAGACTTCCTTCAAGTCAAAAGAAGGTATTTTTGAATGGTTGGTCATTCCCTTTGGTTTGAAAAATGCTTCAACAAATTTTATGAGGATGATGGACGATATCCTATGACCTTTCACCAATAATTTTGTAGTGGTTTATCTGGATGACATCCTCATCTACAAAAAGACTTGGGTGGAACACTTGTAGCATATTGAGTAGGTTTTGCACACCCTGCAATAGCACAAACTATATGCAAACTCTGAAAAATGCTCCTAACATGTGGATCTATCCAAGATCCAGATCATTCGTCACTGGCCATCCCCAACCACACTCGATGAAATTTGGAGCTTCTAGGACCTTGCCAATTTCTATTGCAAGTTTGTGTTGGGATTCTCTCATATTGCATGGGTCCTCAGCGAAGTAACCAGGGGTGGCGGTAAAGAAAAATTTGTGTGGGGCCTATCTCAACAACAAGCCTTTGATGAATTGAAGAATATTTTGTGCTCATCCCCAATAATTTCATTACTGGACCTGCAACATCCCTTTGATATAGAGATAGATGCTTCAGACTATGTTGTGGGCATCGTTCTCACTCAACACGACCACCTCGTGGCATATCATAGTGAGACACTATCAGATTCTATCCATAAGTACCCTACTTAGGACAAAGAAATGTACATCATTGTGAAATTTTGTCACCAGTGGAGACATTACATTCTTGGGAAGGAGACATTCATCCACCTTGATCACAAGCCACTACAGTTCATGCATACATAGGGAAAATTGTAGAATGACCACCAATAGAAGTGGTCCGCGTACTTACAACAGTTCCACCTCAACATCAAGTATAAAATAGGAAGTACTAACCGAGTTTTTGATTGCCTCATCCGACCTCCAGTCGCGACACTCACCACAGTGCTAGAGTCTTACAGCCATGAGACCTTTGTATGGCCCCACTTCTATGATATGGACCCTGACTTCTCCACCACCTACCAAATGTTGGGAGCCAACTTAGTGGTCACTAATTTCCATCTTCAAGATGGGTTTTTGTGCCATATGGGCCATCTCTGCATTCCATCAAACAAGCTCATGAAGCTGATTTGGGAATATCACTACAGTCAGGTGGTAGGACACTTTGGCGTCAAAAAGACAGTGGCAATGTTGTAGAAAAATTTCTACTGGCTAAAACTTCAATAGGATGTCAGCAAGTATATTAGGTCCTACACCACTTGTGCTATTTCCAAACTGATCACTAAGAAATAGGGCATGTACACCCCTCTGTCTACTCCTGACAGGTCGTGGGAATCCATCTCAATGGACTACATGTCGAGCCTCTCATCCACCAAGAGGGGAAATGACTGTGTTTTTGTGGTTGTTGATCGCTTTTCCAAGATGGCAATTCTAGTCGCCTGTAAGAAGAACATCACAACAGAATCCATTGACAAAATCTTCTTTGAATGAGTATTGGTACATTTTTGGATCCCACAAACCATTATCTCAGACCATGACAGTCGGTTCCTCAACACATTTTGGTCAAGCCTTTGGTCACTGCTAGATACCAAGCTCACCAAATCCACTTCCTTCCACCCCCCAAAAAATAGCCAAACTGAGGTAGTCAATCGAATGATCGTACATATCCTACGCATGTACAATTCAAAAAAACCCCACACATAGGATGAGAGTCCTCCCTATGTCCAACATAGCTACAATCGATCTCTGCATAGGTCAACTAGCCACAACCCATTTCAGGTGGGGTTGGGATTCCAACCATTGGCCCCCATGGATGTTTCACTACCCTTGGTGACCACCTCAGCTGACTCATCCCCTACTCCACTAGAATCTGACAAAGTCACCCAATTCATTGAGAGGATCCATCACATCTTCCAATAGGTTCAGGATATTCTACATAGGTCTAATTCCAAGTACAAGCAGTGCCATGATCAACATCAGGTGCCACATAAGTTTCAAGTGGGAGACAAAGTTTGGTTTCACTTGCAGAAAGAATGCCTTACAGGACCCCATCGGAAGCTTCCTATTCCATTATGGGTCGTACACCATTACCAAGGTTTTGGGTGACAATGCTTTTGAGCTCAACATTCCCCCTTTCCTTGGCCTACACCCAGTCTTCAACATGGCTCTCCTTCGGCCATATTTCTCACCATTATTGTACACCTTAGAGGTAGCAGAGAAGTTGAAACCAAAAGAGATCAAAATTGACCGCATGCAATAGGAATTCAGTAATCATATTGTGGACACACAGATCAAGGGCACTTGACAGCAAAGGATCCAACTTTATCGAGTCGTCAAATCAGGGCAGCTCTTGCACCAAGGCAAGTGGCTCACCCAAGCCCAAATTCAACAAAACTTTCCTCATCTGATGGAGGAAATCAACGCAATGGATACTATTTATTCCTAAGGAGGTAGGATTGATCGAGGTCAATGTCGATGGCCACCAACCTTTCCAACTCGCTCAAAAGAGTTTTTTGGCAATTTTGGCAATTTACTATTTTTAGCAGTTTTTAACTTCCGGGGCCATTTTGAGGGCCTAAATGAATGTTTTTTGGGATCAATCTTCTCAATTATAGTCAAATTATTTGATTGAGCCCCCAAAATTAATATCCTCGATGATATATTTCCAACGGGCTATCATGTGCCTAAAACGAAGATCGTATGCAAAAGTTACAACCCCAGGAAGTTGATGTACTAACTTACCCAAACGGGGCCCACATGACTTTTGGCGCTTCATCTGCTAGGGTTAGGTTTTTGGATGTATAGGGTTTTTGACATTCCTGTTTATTTTAAAAAGGCCTTTAGAGCCTCATTGTAATCATCTTCTTTCAAATGAGCACAGTCGTCACATCTCTTCTCAGAGATAAGCCGCCACCATTCCAACAAGCTTGTTTTCCACTACATTTTACAGTTTTAGCTTATTTCCTTATTGAATAGAAAACCTATTGTACTGTATCTCTATTATTCTGTGTTAGTCATCTTTTAATAATATGTATTCATTTCGTTCTACTCATAAAATTTGTATCACAAGCTCAACCCCTCAAGCTTATGTTCAATTTCCTCAAGCTCCTCTGTTGTTTCACAATCATAAGAAACCATTGCACCTTTATCACCTCACCTATGTATCAACGAAGTACCATATGGTTTGTTTGGAACAATAACTGCACGGTGAAAACCAAATTAGTCTCAATACAACAAAAACACTTAAAACTTTCAAATTAAAAAAAAAATGGTTTCTTTTTAATCGAATCGCTCCACTGGTATCCCTCTGGAAGGACTAAGTCTGGATATCCTCAGAAATCCATCCCTGTATAAGCATAGTATTCTATCATTATGAGTTGTTTCTTCAACCATTTGAATAATTTCTCATCATACAAAACTATTGGTCCATCAACATGGCGTGCCATCATATCCACCCGCCTCTTCATACGAGGCTCTTGTCAATTAGGGTATTCGTCTATCTCCATACTCTATAGATGAAATAGGGGAACTCTTTCTAGGAAAAAAGATAAAAAAATTGAATCATAACCAAATTGCTTCAATCTACCTATTTTTCACTTGGTCAATTGGTCTCTCATGCTCTCCAAGATCCCTTCATACCAGTTAAATATTTTCGGTGCCATACAATCAACTACTTATTGCATTTGGGCATTGGTAGCCAGGTGAGGAGATGCACTTCTGACAATTTGAGTAATAGTGAAAAGGGACGGTTCTTAAGGAAAGATCTACAACATTTTTTATTGGAATCTTCTTGCTTCTTTTTCTGGTACCTACAATGTTGTGTTGTGAGACATACCTTTTGGTCTTCTCACCACCTCCTCTGAACCTAGACAAATAAACTCACTCTCCTCATCTTGAGAGCTTGGTCAAGAAGTACATGTATTCAATTTCCAAGGCTAGGTCATGAACTCCAACCTTGAAAACTTATTCATCAGGTTCCCACATCTTCACTAGGAATTCCAATAAATGAACCTGGGCCCTCATGCCATGAACTTCGAACAATTTTGCTAACCCACAACGTTGGAGTGCCAAAATGGTATTTGGATCATTGGATGCAATTTGATATTCCATTTCATTCTCTCTCTCCCTCCATTCCAACATTTTGTTTAACGAAAAATCCTACAAACAACAATTAGTGAACTTATCTACCAACTGGCATCCAAGATTTTCAAACCCCACAATGTAAAGTGCAAAAACATTTTGAGTTTTATGGGTGTCGCACCCTGTTTTTACACATAGAGTGATATTGTCTCACTTCTCAATAAGGTATGATTGTGACACTCTTAAGTGTCGCAAACCTCAATATGGGGGCCCTCTGACACATGTTTGGCATATTTTAGGGCTTGGAAAAAGACCAAAAACATCTAAAAACTAGCTTGGAATGAGAAAATTGGACACCCAATTGAAGGATAGGGAAGGATATATTACCTAGTGAAGACAACATTTGGAATCATCCACAGATATGTCTGCAATCATTTCCTGAAGAATTCACCAAAATGGGGTTTTTTTCACAATTGAGAGGTAAAAACACAAATGGTAAAAAGAAATTACTCTTGTCTTCTTTTTAACCTAGAATAGAATATTATTTTTATATTCTATTTCATGTTTTTCCATTTTTATATAGTATCTAATTTGGTTGACATAAATTTATGAGCAAGACTGATGATTTTTGCAATTACAGGTCAAAGTTTGATATATAAAGTTATGGTCAAGCATGTTTTTATAGTATTTAGAAATTTTTAAGCATTAGGGACTTTCTTTAAGCTCTTTTCAAGACCCTATAAATATGAAAAGATTTATGAGCGAATTTGCGTCCTTTCACACTCATTAAATAATTTGAAAAATCATCTATTCAATATTAGTTTAACCCTTTTTCAGGTTGAGTATGATTAATTACGAAAAAGGAATACTCTAGTCCATCACGGCTAGAAGAGTTTTCCTAATTATTTTAAACTTTTTCGGACTTGGGGGGCTAAATTTATGAAAAAGTCAATCTTGGAGTGTCCTTTAAGTGTTTTTCAAGCTCCCTAAACATGAAAAACCATTGAGTTTACTTTCTCTGGACTTGTAAAATGTACATTGAAAGACCCATATGGGACCGAACCACTCCTTCCTACGGTTCATTAAAAATACTCTGAAAGAATCATCCAAAGGATGAAATTATAGTACAAGAACATGTTATCCTCCTCAATATTGTGTAAAAATAAAGAGGTACTCACCAGAAATGGTGGGGGAAATTGGGAAGGGAAATTGTATAAAATCTGTATTAATTTTTAGTAGCCAGTCACTCTTGAACATGACACTCTTTCACTCCTCGTGTCAAGTTGGGAAAACCAATTGTCCCTTATCGATCATACTCTTCTCCAAATGTATACTTTGTTCTATGATCCTCCTTTTGAGTCAGTGTTTCCAAGACAGTTTCCATGTCATCAATATGTTCAATAGAAATTCAATCGAAAATCCTTCTATTGCATCAACCATTTATGTAGTCTTTAATCCTTTTGCAATGTCAACCATCCCCAAGTCAATACTTAGTCACTCTATGCTTTGACCTTTTTCAAATATTTGTACCTTTTTTGTGTCGTTGATGATGGATATATCAAGGTCCTCCTGTGACGAATCACTTCCTATCATCTTCAACACATTATATAGGGAGTTGGTTTAGAAACTTTACAGTACCTTAGAACTAGCATACCTCAATGGCAAGGTTCGTCAATTTTTATGACATGTTTTCATCATTGACCTTCGATTGAATGGGTCTATGAGTGCTCAAATTCATCTCATTTATTCACACTCAATAGAATGTATGTGTGTACCTTAAGGGCCATTGTCATCATTGATGGTTCCTTTCACATTTGTTAACAGTTTTCATCATTGACCGGTAATCATATGATTTCTATCATGTTCAAATTCGACACCTTTATTCACATGGTTAGATTTGTACTATGGAATGGTAGAATGAAGACCACGAATCATATCAGATAAGATCCAGGCTGCGATAAATTATTTCGAGTATGTATTGTTTCATAGATCCACAGTGTATGTTTTGTGGCTATGTTCAAATTTGCATATTTATGACATATATCCACAATGTATCTTTGGTGGCTATGTTCATATTTGAGACACAATTGTTGTGAGTGGGAAATCCCTCTATGGACTAGCACTTAGGGTTTAATTATGCATGTAGAAAAGACCTAAAGATTCCTACTTTCTACCAGCGTCCTGGACCTAATCCCCATTATTCTTAAGCAAATACGTAGTTAATAAGATCAAGTGAGCATACCTTATTTCGGGCATTTGATATCAATCCTTCTTCATGCTTGATCACTCTTTGACTGTAGATATCCTCCCAAGGCTGAACTACATTCACACAAGACAAACAAAGAACTCAACATGCATTTTATATATATATTAATGGGTTAGAGATTCAATAAACATGTATGCAATAAACCATGAAAACTTCATATGGTGGGATGGGAAAAGTACTTCTTTATTATTAACTTCAACAAATCAACTTACAATGGTGAAGCTGGCCACTGCTCCACGAACCTGGTCCTGGGATCCTCTTCAACTGTCCTCCGACTTCTTTGCTCTATCTTTCTCTTTACACAAGGATGGCTAAAGGGTTGGGACAAAGGGAATACGCAATTGGGTATAGTTTCTTTACTATGATTCTCCTCTTCCAAATGGGACCCCTACCCCATCTTTTATAGGCTAGAAGAAGCTAGGTATTTGGTCAAATCTTCAGCCATGCATGGCCAGAAGGTTTAGTTATCTCACCCAAAGCTATGTGTTCCGTCAGAAAATTTCCTTTTTTCATGCTTTTGTAAGTACACGCGGGTTGTTTTGGGTCAGCTAGCATGTACATGCATGCAATAATGGAGCAGAGCACGTGGGCCTTTATAAAAGGTGTTTTTAAGAAGAGTTGTTTGGCAGTGTTTTGGAAAAGAAGGAATCTAAGATGGCCTGATGCCAGGTAAGCATGTCTGGTTCAAATTAGGGTTATAACAGATGCCCCCTAATGTGTGAGGTCATAAGAGCATCTGATGGCCGAAATACTTTAACAATATTTACTGATATGCTGAACCAGTGAGCCCAGGGACCAGAAATTGGGAGGCGTCGTCTGCAAAAATAATAATTGTCTCACCGAGGCGGGCATACCCATGCTCGGGATAAAATAAAATCATGGCTACCAATCAAATACACTATAGATCCATGTCATATAACTATATAAAGTGTAGCTACGAACAATACACAGTGGAGCTACATCTCGAAATCAAAAAGATATACATGTAGAGTATCCATCTTCTTAGAAGATGATAAGGCTTGATGGCTGGAGATGAGGTCTTCAGAGCTCGAGCAACAACTTCAAAATCTTCAAAACTTGGGTAGGAGTGTAATATGAGTGTATGACTTCACTACCCAGAGGTCTTTGACGACTCATCGGTCATGGACTAGAGAATCTTGATGATCAGACTGAAAGCTTCATTGATTTTGAAAAAAGACTTGATTGGGCGTTCAGGATGGTCGGGCATGAGGGCAAGAGACAAACTGCAGAGGGACCGACTCAGGCTTGGTAAAAACTTCCCTTGGACAACAGCATGACAAATGATGAAACTCAGGCAGCATGGAATTGACATAAGTTTACGAGGTAGGAGGCAACGCAAACTCTCCATATGTTTGGAAGAATAACCAAATGGAGGAGGACATAGCTCTATGTAGTGAGAACAACTTCCTAAGGTCGTATTAAATCCTAGATTTTGACGAACAAACAGATCGATGTGCTTTATCCAGAGGTGACCCATTATGCTGCCAATAAAGAAAATACTTTTCCCTTCCTCTTTTTGGGGTATATTTGATTTTTTTGTCTTTTTCAATAATTTTTGGAAAAAAGAATAAAAGAATATTACGTTACAAAGGAGGAATAAGTGTTGCAAACATACTAGTTCAGGGCACAGGGACAAGACTGATGTTCAGAGTAAGGACACTTGGGAAAAATCCTCCAGGGGCCAAAGGTGTCAAGACGTAGAGGCAAAGTACTACAGGGCTTGTGTATACGGCATTCTTTAGATGGTTCAGTTGAGAGCAACATGGAGTCAGCATTAGGCCAAAGACGCGGGTATGAAAATGCGATTAATAAAACACACAATGGTAATGTCCTTCGATGTGAATTTAACGAGCCCAGAGAAGGTAAGATTAGAGGTTTTTCATATTTAGAGAGTCTGAAAAAACGTAAAAGGAGACTCCACTGGGGTACCTTTCTCGAAGGTAGTCTAGTCGGTTCAAAAAAGGGGTAAACTGGCACCGACAAGACGTCTATTCAAAACCATTTTAACAAGTGTGATAAAGACAAGATCGCTCAGCCATTTTTTCATTTTTAAGGAGTCTGAAAAAAGATTAACTATGGACTCCGTCGGGAATGCTCTTCTGGATCATTTTAATGAGTGTGAAAAAATAAGGTCACTCGGCGATCTTTTCAATTTTAGGGAGTCTGAAAAGAGCTTAGCTATGGACTCCGTGGGGATTCCTTTTTCGTAAATTTAGTCCCTCGGGCCCCAAAAAGAGTTAAAATAATACCTGAGAGTACTCTTCTAGAGAACTGAAGTTCCTTAGAGTATACCTTTGTTTATACAGTTGACCGTCCGGGCCGAAAAAGGGGTAAACTATCGTCGGACAGACGTGACTTCAAATTTCAGTTTAACGAGCGTGAAAGGCCACAAGATTGCTCGGCAATATTTTCATGTTTAGAGGGTCTGAAAAGGGCTTAAAAGAAGACCCGTTATGTCTTTTGGGAGTCCCGAGGGTGAGGTCAACAGTGAAAGGGAATCATACAAATGAGGCTCAAACTCATAATCAGGAAAAACAACAAGGACTCCCGAGCCTACAGTGATTAGAGATAGCATGGACACCATAATGCAACCAAGATATACCTAGGGCATCCTTGTTCCGGTAAGCTCTACCACCAACTTGCGACACTTCTAAAGCAACAATGATGGTTTTGTGTCACAACTTGATGGGATCAATCCTATGGCAAAGGGATAAAGACAACGAGATACAAAAGTCAGGGTAGAAACCTAACCTACATGCTCAAGTTGATCATCTGATATTTTTCCACGAAATGTCAAAAGTTACCCAAAACTCAAAAAAAAATGTCCTGATACCCGATCATACCCTTCCAATGCAACTCCTGAATCACTCTAAATGGTTTTTGGTTTAAAGAAAATGGTAAGGGGGCCCAAAAAAGTGACAAAAAGAGGCCAAAAAGTCTATAAATAGAAGCTAGCAGCACATTATCACCATTGTTGATTTGGAAATTGACTCTGGATCAAAAACCCCCTTTGATAAAAGTGGTGATTCTGGGAACTATAGTGGATGAAATGACCATCTGTCTGGACCAAGTATAAAATCTCTCCTCTTGCAATTTAAATCTTTATTTATGCTTTGGGTTTCAAGTTTTGGGGGGGCGTTGACCTTCAAAAGGTCAGCCCTAGGTCCACGCAGGATGTCTTAGGACAGGCTGCATGTACATTCAGGCAGAGTAAAAACTACACGCATGTACACACAATTGTCAGCATTATAGCCCGCGTGGACCCCCTTACTGAATGAAAAAATTTAAAAAACAAGGGTTAACCCTCCTGAACTTGGTGTTTTGCAGGATGTATGTTCACTGGAGGGAAAGAGAGCATGAGGAGGTTAGTGAGTTGGTTGGGGAAGACCCCAATGCTATGGCTGCTTTAATGCAATGTGGGTTGCTCAAGTTCTTCTTATGTCCTTTTATGCACACACAACCTAGGCTACTAAATGCCTTGATTGATTATTGGCATCTGGATGGAGAGGCCTTTTTGTTAGAGGGTCAGTCACAGGTTCCCACAACAGAGGACATATATTTTTTGACTGGCTTCTCCAGGAGAGGGGAATCAGTCAACTTCCATACATTTCCTTCGGGGCCGCATAACATAGTGGAATTGATAGGACTTTACTATGAGGCTGGTATAGACGGAATTGATAAGACTTTACTGTGAGGCTGGTACAGACCGATCGAGCTCATAGGTGCCCATAAGCAAGATTACTAACTTATCCTTGCAGGCAATTGTGTTGCTTATTGGGTGTATGACTGGTTCTGAGGCTCTACATCAGGTGTCCCATGCACAGATGAACTGTGTAGTCCAGTGCTTAAATGAGAAAATGTTTTACTGGAGCACTACACTGCTAGATTGTATGAAGAGGCAGTTCACAGATTGTCGGTCATGGATGCAGAGGAAATTCGGGTTCAAGACCATTCTATTCTCTTTCTTATTTGAAAGAGTTTCGAGCTTCAGTCCTCGAGTAGTGGTACGAGGACATCAGGCCTCTCTTCCTACAGTTTGTAGATGGGCAGTGTTACTACCACGATAGGGTGGTGGAAGGACCAATGAGTCCTTTGATGATGATTTCTTCACTTGGTTGTCGCGATAGATCCCAGTCATAGAGGATTACCCTTATGATGGGATTTGATTTCTCGAGAGATCCTGAGATACCAGTACCTCCTGGTGAGGAGCGAGGAGAGATGGGTAAGTTTACATCATTGTTTTGTTGGTTTTTTTTTTGTGAAACATATCTAATTTTTATGTTGTTTTTGTTATATATCATTTTTTTATACCATGTTTTTTATGGATATGTGTCTATTGTGTGCAGATGTGGGACCAGTGCAACCTATGGACTATGCAAGGAACATGCGTCATCCTCGGCCAGGGGCCGCACCTGCCGCTGCAGCAGGACCAGTAGCAGCAAGAGAGCTTCCAGCCGGGGAGGCTGAGAGGGTGTTGAGACAATTCGGGCAAAAGTTTACTTATCTCACCCACACGGTCCCTATGGCAGATATTGAGGATCTGCCACCATCTATGCAGCCTCATGTAGTGGGGGCACCACGGATGTGGGTCCAATTTTTTTCGACGTTTGGAAAATGTTGTTGACCAGTAAAACAGGGCTCACAGGCCCTGACCTTAGTTAGACTTTTCACATGCCAAGAGCACTACTTGTATATATTTTTTGAGGGCATAAGCCCCATGACTCATTATTGTTCATACTTTTGAGGAGCTTGCGTCCACCTATGTACTCTAGTGACTATGATATTATATATGGATTTTTATGTCTTTTTGTGTCTTATGGATCATTTTTTCTTTTGAAAATGTATTTACATGTTTATGTGTATGTCCTTTAATATGTGTGCGAGATGCCAATCTAAAATTTGATTAGCTAGTGTATCTGTAATTTGGTTTAATCTCCTAGGAACATGAAAATAAGTAATATATTCAAATCTTTGTTCTAAGAGACGTACCTGTTAGCATTCGGAAGTCACTCCTGGATTGCTAGCAGGAGCAGAGCCCGAAGCCCATCAGTTTAATGTCACGATTTGTTTTAATAGGTGATCAAATGGAGGGAAACTCAAAACAGCATCGTATCAACTCGAAAGCTAGACCAGGCATGCATGAAAAAGTGAGGTCCTGATAAACTCCAAACAGTGAGTCGTCATAGTGGAGTCGCCAGGTGCACAATAGCAATCTTCAAGTTCTGATATCTGATGCACCTTCAGAAATCAGTTAGTCATTGTCGTTCTGCCCAGGGAAAATCTTCAACTTCATCCCCGGCAACGGCGCCAGAAATGTTAGCGTTCGGAAGTCACTCCTGAATTGCTAGCAGGAGCAAAGCCCGAAGCCCATTAGTTTAATGTCACGATTTGTTTTAATAGGTGATCAAATGGAGGGAAACTCAAAACAGCATCGTATCAACTCAGAAACCAGACTAGGCATGCATGAAAGAGTGAGGTCCTGATAAACTCCAAACAATGAGTCGTAGTAAAGGTGAGTAGGTGGAAGAGTTACGCAAGAAGGGCATAATGATCTGTTACAGACATCAGGTATGTAACAGATGAAGAAGAAATGCATTCGAACACAAAATCCTTTTACATTTGAATACAGAAAACCAGAGGGCACGACAACGCCACAACAAATCCTTTATTGCAACAAGCTACACTACTGTGAATCCTCCGGCAAAAGATGGAACAAATATGGAAAAGAAAGAGAACTGTTTGTTATAAACCAAGAAATCTCAAACACAGAGGCATAACCAGGAAACTAGAGTATTTGTTGAAACTTTACAGTCGGGAGCTTAGCTCTACCATCGATGGATACAAAAATGGCAAAAATGCCTACATATACTCAAAACAACAACAGCAACAGGATCGAGNAACCAAGAAATCTCAAACACAGAGGCATAACCAGGAAACTAGAGTATTTGTTGAAACTTTACAGTCGGGAGCTTAGCTCTACCATCGATGGATACAAAAATGGCAAAAATGCCTACATATACTCAAAACAACAACAACAACAGGATCGAGAAAATGCATTGAAGGGTTTGCGTCTGCATGGCTTCTGACACTCTGCAGCCGCAATCTTTGAATAACCGTGCAACTTATGGCAGACGCGATCGATCTTCTGACAGTTACATCGGTGAATCGATGTGATTTTAATCCATTGTAGGACGTCCCCATTATGGCGGAGACGATGCCTAACCACCCTAAACTGCCTCAATAACTGCTTCTTGGGATTGATAATGGCCTGGCCAACTCAGCATTTTGGGATCTGGATGACCTCTCGCTCTGCCACCTGGAGTAACCGGATATCTTGAAAGACGAACATGAGGGCCAGCGTGGAGGACATGGGGCACGGTAGGTGTGATGACATCGGGGAGCGCGCGGAAAGGGTGGCGAAGAGTGGGGATGATGACAGAGAGGGGTGACAGAGGATGAACCATAGCGGAGGACACCCAAGTAGATGGGGAGAAGACGAGAGAACGAACTCACCTTTGGGTGAGAAACCGACGTGGAAAAGGATTGGGATATGTGGCGGGAAAGGAGTGGATGGTGGGAGGAAAGAGAGCCACGAGGACCACTGAGGAGAGGTGAGCGGATGACACACGGCGGCAGGGGAAAGGTGGAAGAAAGAGTGAAATGACAGGAGGAGGGCCCACACTGGTTAAACACAGGGCAACTGAGAGGGGCGGGACTACACGAGCGCCGTTGATCTGGGTGCTACGATCCTGGCCGTCGGGAAGCTGCACATGGGATCTCGGACCCCTCCCCTCCGCNCCCCCCCCCCCTCCACTTAAAGGTAGAAAGTCAAGGGGGGTCCGAAATTCACTGTGCACCGTTGATCTGGGCGCGCACATCTAGACCGCCCAGTCCTGCTAACTGCTTACCAAGGCGCATTATCGCCCGAATTTTGGACAAGCAGGTGTTAACCTATCCTTTTGATATCTAAACCCCCTGGCAAGAAATATCGCTAACAGTACCCTAAGGAATCGTCGGTGTAAAGTGGGATCATGAACATGGTATACTTTATTAAACTGAGACACAACCAGCTGAGAATCGAGATAGACCCGGAGATGAGAGATACCAATTGATAGGGTGTCACGAAGTAACTCAATAACTGCACTATACTCAGTGACAGTGTTTTTGGTGTCACCTAAGCATATACCTCCAGAAGATAATAACTGGCCTCGAGGTGTAAAAATTACCCAAGCTGCGGAGGCAAGTCTCCGAGTGTGTCAGCTAGCACCATCTACATACCCAATGAAAACCACGGATTCACTTGACATCTGCCACAGTGACAAAAGATAACATCAAAAACGACACATCCATAATACTAAAATAAACTAGAAAGTAATAGTACAAAGACTATACATATGTTACAAAAAGTTACCCATGGTGACCTACCTATGAGTAATACTTCTTGAGGTAGAGCCCATTTCTAGGATCTACCAAAGCATTCCCTTCAAATTCAACCAGATGATAAGTGCCATTTTTTAGAACCTCTTTTATGATGAAAGGTTCAAAACAAATGGGTTTGAATTTTCCTGCCCCCAGGGGGTCCTTATCTTGGTCAGAGACCAGGGCAAGGTCGTCTTCAGAGAAAATCTGTGGACGAACGAACCTATCATAGTGACACTTGAATTTATGTTTTTGAGCCTTGTTGGCCAAGGTTGCATCACGATGCTGCTCATTGAGCCACTCAAGGTATAATAACCTTTCTTCAAGTGGAGAAGTATCTGGCAATAATTGTACTGTCCACTTTAGGGACGGGATCTGACATTCGATAGGAACGACTACTTCCAACCCGTAAACGAGTTGAAAAGGTGATAAACTAGTTGCAGTCTTAACATATGTTCAGTAAGCCCATAATGTCGAGTATAACATCAAATGCCAATTTGACTTGGATGAGTTGATCGTTCCCTGTAGGATGGTCTTAAGAGATTTATTTACAGCTTCCACCTAACCATTTGCTTGGGGGTAGTAGGGTGATGAATGTTCTTGCCGTAACCCAAGATTTGATGTTAACTCAGTCATCATCTGGTTCTGAAAGTGACTACCATGGTCAGTGACAATCTCTCTCAAGACATCGAACCTTGCTATTATCTGGTTGAATAAAAGAGAGTCGCAGTATCTCCATCATCTTTAAACGTTGGCATAGCTTTGACCCAATTTGTGAAGTAGTCTACGGCTACGATGATATAACGGTGCCCCCTTGCTAAAGGAGGTTTTCATGTAGTGTAATAAACCCCCCACTTGGTTAAGAGACCAACTGTGATGACAGGAAACATGGGAGCGGGATGTGCCCTCATCTTTCGAGAGAAGATCTGACACGGGTGGCACTTCTTGACCGATTCAATACAATCTTTGATTAGTGTCGGCCAGAAGTAACCTGCTCGTAACATATTTTGGGTTGTTTCCAACCCAGATAAATGATCGCCACATGCTCCAGTATGGAAATCATTAAGCACAATAACTTCTTCTTCGTGAGTGAGACATCGACACAGGACGTAGTCTACACCTCGTCAATACAATGTATCATCGAGTATGAGATAATTCTTAGCCTGATGGCATATACGTCGACGCTCATCACGAGAAGCAGAGGTGGGGCACTTCAAAGTCTAGAGATAGATAAGTATATCTCCGTACCAGGAATCTGAATATTTGATAAAAAAACATATCTCCTCTGATAGGTTACTCTTCGGGCACAACATCCCCCGACTCAACCGGAAGTTCCGAAATAAGTTCTACGAAGACTAGTGACTTTTTGGATTTCGCTGAAATGAAATCGAAGTCAAACTCCTAGAGTACGACTATCCATCTAGTGATCTTTCTGCCTATTAACCGTCGTGTCAACATGTACTGGAATGGATTCACGATGGCAATGATGGTGGTCTTGCGAAATAGAACATAATGATGGAACCGTTGAACAGCATGGACTACTGCCAATGCAAGTCTTTTGATATGAGAATAATTGAGTTCTGGTCCTATGAGGCCTCCGCTCAGGCAATAGATCATATATTTTGAGAACAAGTCATCCTCCTGAACTAAGACCATGCCGATGGTTGACTCTGCTACAACTAGGTATAATAAAAATTCTTTGTTATAGTTAGGTGGCCAAAGCAGAGGGGTAGTTGTGACGGCATGTTTCAACGATTCAAAAGAGCATTGAGCAGCATCGTCCCAATAAAAAGGAACGTCTTTCTTCAGTAATCGCATAAAGCCCTTTGTGATCTCAGCATAGTTGGTGATGAAACGTCTTAAAAAATTCTCCTTGCCCTGTAGACTCTGAAGTTGAAGGATTGTGCGTGGGGGCGGCAACTGAATTATTGCCTCAACCTTGTAAGGATTGACCATGATCCCTGTTTTTGACACTATGAAACCTAACAAGCGTCCTGATGTTACGCAAAAGCTGCACTTGTTTGGATTCAAGCGAATCTGGAAGTACAGACAACTCTCAAAGATAAGTTGGAGGTGAGTGGGATGATCTGTTCTCTTGTGAGATCGAGATGCTAAATCATCTAAATAAGCCTCGAATATATGCTTGAGGTCATGGAAAGCAAAATACATGGCCTGCTAAAAGGTTGCTCCAGCATTTTTTAGACCAAAAGGCATCTTACGATATGAAAATGTACCCCATGGACAAATCAATGTCGTTTTGTGCTGGTCTTCAGGTTTGATTTGTATTTGATTATATCCCAAAAAATCATCCATGAAAGAGAAGGCCTCACAACCCACACATTCATCAATTATCTGGTCAATGAATGGTGTGGGAAAATTATCTTTTGGACAGGCCTTGTTCAAATCATGGAAGTTTTTACATACCCGAATCGTGCTTTGTTTTTTATTGACTAGCATAGGATTTGACACCCATTGGGTCAAATGGATAGGATAGATAAAACTAGCTTTTAGCAGTTTCTCAACTTCAACCTTAATGGTTGCTTCTTTCTTGGGATAAACAGGATGAATCTTCTGCCGAATAGGCTTGGCATATGGATAAGTTGTGATTTCATGTTCAACTATTTTTGGATCGATGCTTGGCATTTCCTCGTAAGACCGGGAAAAAACGTCACGGAATTCTTTAAATATATCTGTGTAGATTTGAATCTCTCTGGGGGAACAATCACCTCCGACAAAAACATTCTCCACAATGCCAGGGGTTCTAGAGATATTGATTGGTATGGATTTAGTGATGGTTTCCATATTACCCTCAACATAGACCTCGTGCGTAGCTAAGGGATTAATCGGACAAGAACTATCTCCAGTCATAGTCAAGGTGAATTCTCTATCTTCGATTCTGCTTAACTCTGAGAGGAAGTATGATCTATGATGAAGATCATCCTAGGGTTTGTCTAGACTAGTCATTGATTCAATTACTGCTTCGTCGGAGGGCAAGAATAAGTCTAACGAATCAGTGTCAGCGAGAGAAACTTGAGCCCAAATAATCTCCAGAAGTGGATCCAACTCTTGTGCAGTAGTTGGATCAGTATTGGTTGAAGCCTATTGGACTAAAGAGTACCCAACTTCAGCTGCGGACAAGGGCATGGACATGCCCGAGTGCCTTGTCCCATCCATCGTGGCCGATGGGGAAGGAAGTATCCATGGATCATTGAAGTATGTCGTGTGAAATGATGAAACTTGGAAAATCTCAACCTTATGGTGGTCGGATATGAACTTGACATCGCCTTGAGGGGGGGGGTAATCGAAGGTACCCATCAAATATGGGCAAAAACTGACCCTTATGTTGACTACACCTGGTTGAGGATTATCAATCATCGGGACCGCAGATACCCCCAATGAAGGGTCAGGTCTGGAGAAATAAATTGATCAATGGTCACAATCTGGTCCTTGTGTGGAAACAACAAGACCCGGAAAACTGTAGCAACCACTACTTGCATGGCATAAGTCCAACTCCTTTCTAAGAAGAGATTGTAGTCAAGGGATGCATCGACTACTTCTACCTCGACGCACACGGTCTTCCCTCCTAACTACACGGGGAAAGAGGGAATGATACCATGTGGTCGGAATGAATGACCATTGAAAGTAGTGAGAAGAGTAGGTGACGGAGACAAAACGAGTTGGCCAATGGCCTTCAAACATGCCAATGACATAACATATGTCGAGGCACCCTCATCAACCACTGTGAAGAAAATATTTCGNTTCTACCTCGACGCACACGGTCTTCCCTCCTAACTACACGGGGAAAGAGGGAATGATACCATGTGGTCGGAATGAATGACCATTGAAAGTAGTGAGAAGAGTAGGTGACGGAGACAAAACGAGTTGGCCAATGGCCTTCGAACATGCCAATGACATAACATATGTCGAGGCACCCTCATCAACCACTGTGAAGAAAATATTTCGAGTAAACGTTTTCATGGGGTGAGCCACTACTATCTGAAACGCTACGTGATAAGGTAGACGAGGTTTTAAGTCAATTGTATCCAGCATGATGGTACCTGGATTACAAGTCTCGGTAGATCCTAAAGCAGTTAACAAAGCTTTCCTCTGGGAAGGGCAGCTTTGAAGGACCTCCAAAGTGGACATCGCACAAGGGGTTTGAGACAAATCCTCCACCACCGAATAGTTCTAGGCGGCCCTTGCGTTCGGGTTGTGAGAATATTTTTTGAACGTGCTTTTTGGGATGCATGTCATTGTTTCACCCAAAGTCTTCTCAATCTGTAGAGGAAGAGATGGGAGTTTGGCTTCTTTTCCCTTCTCAGAAGTGCTTGGTTTACTGTATTCATGCACTCTAGTCGATATAAAAGCATCACCCTTCACCATATACACATTCACGGATGCAAGATTGTTCGAAGACGGAGAGGGTCCTTGACTGCCCCCTTCCGTGCTTGTAGAGGCTTGGATTAGGTTTTTCCCATGCTGAAATGGATTGGTTAACACAGTAGGTTGTTGCTATGTCACAAAATTTTGGGCCTCTGCAAGCTGAGGACATTTGTGGGTCAGGTTGTCTTCTTCACACAGGTTGAATGGATACCTTGCCTTTTGTTTCTTAGTGTTACCCCCGCCAGCATTATTAGTGGGTTTCTTATCCCCCTTACCCTTCTTTCATTGTTTTTTCTTTCCTTCAGGCTATTGGGTGGCCTTTGGATTTGTCGATTGCACTGTGTGTACATCCGACGTTTTAGTGGGGGGAGCAGCCAAAACAGTAGTTTGGATGGGTGTTGTGTGTTGTATAGACAATTGTTTCAATTTCTTCGTCAGTTGCTCAGCAGGATTTGTTTGTGCGGAACCAACAATACCATCAGCATGTGGTCTAGCTCTTTGTCTGGTTTTATCAAGTATTGAGCGTGGCGCATCTGGAAAGATCTCATATAATAAACCAGACTGAGAATAGATTATCTCAAGCTATTGTTCTCTCATGATGGCATCTTCTTCCGAAAATACTCCCGACGTCGCGACGTCTTTGGATAACTGTGGGACCAAAGACTTAAGGAACCACTCAAGTAGGAATGTTGGTGGCACTGGCACCTTAATTAAACTCTTTCGACGTCTCCATTCTTGGATGTGATTAGAGATATGGTCCTCTTTTATCTGTGTGAAATTGGCCAGCAATTATGTGCCAGCGTCGTATCTTACAGGTAATTGAAAATGGTTTAGGAAATCCATTACCAATTCGTCGAAGGAAGAGTATCTTGAGCGGTCGAGCTCAATGTACCATTTCGTAGCACTCCCAATGAGAGTACGTTGAAACAATCACAACTGTACGAAGTCGTCTTTCAACAAGTTAGATGAGCACCAAAGATGGAAGTTAGTCACATGATCTCCTGGATCTTCGTTAAGCTTGGCTTCAAACTTTGGTATGTCCGAAGGCAACTTCGTCAGCATAGGGGACCAATGCGGATCGAGACAGATAGGGTCATTCAACAACCTTGTCAAGTCTGGAAAATGCAAGGTTTCCAGGAAAGGTAGTTTGGGTTGTTGGTGATAACTTGGGAAAAAGGGACCTGGAGTTTGACTGGCACTAGGTTGCCAGGAAAAGTTCGGCTACTGGCTTGGATTCTAGTAAAAACCATGGCCCTGACCAGCATACGAATTCTGTGTGTGAGGAGGCATCATCGGCTGATTCCCAAAATAGAACGTAGATGGTTGGGCGTGCATTACATTTGGAGGACTTTGGGAAGGGTTGCCCCATGTCGATCACGTGTGGATAGGCATAGTACCATGTCTAGGGTTCCATTGATTGTGAAAGGAATTTTCCTAGATCGGCATTCCTGACGAGGGAATGAATCCCTGCCAAGAATTCCAAGGCCCCGATGCAGAAGAAGTTCCTGGGTTTGCCCCTTGTGCAGGAATAGTACCCTACATAGAAATAGGTTGTCTGAAATCGGGATCGCCCCCAGTCGGGAAATTAGCTGATGAGAAGGCGTTGTTACCAAACGCATCAAACAAATAAAATTGTGTCGAACCTACCGTCATATTATGCGAAGGTGGTCCTTGACTCCCTGCTCCAAATAAACTATGGTGTGCAGGTGGCCCGACGGATTGCTGATGTGTGCCACTGAGTGAAGGGGACGAAGGAGGTATATGACCTCCTCCATAAGAGAAGTCATTAAAAGGAGATGAAGTTCCCCCCATGTGGCCTTGCAGAGGAGCGTTAGAGCTCCCTGCCCCTAGACCTAAAGTCTGTGAAGTGGAGTAGGAAAGTATAGGACTTGTACCTGAGCTAGGCATCTCGTATCAGAACGGAGGGCCTGTCACACTTGGTGGGAAAGGGGTTATGGTCGCCGCTATAGATAGGATTGGACCACTGTGCAAGGTAGAGGCGGTCAATACCATGGTGGCTCGGACTGGTGATGATGGGTTAGGAGGTGGAAACTCTCCTGTGGTGACAACCATAGTGGGAATTGAAGAATTCCTAGAAGGGGTGATAGCATTTTTTTCCATTTTTGCGTTCGACACTATCTGGCACTTGTAAGGGTGAATCGGTACGATGATGGGTGTCGAAAGATCAGTGGTTGGAGTTTCAGGTGGACCAAGATCTTTTTCTCCAAAGTCTAAAATGGTCATTTCCTCCGAATGTTGGTCGGGCACAATTTCTTGTGACCCGGTCTCTTCAAAAGACCCTTGTTGGTCTAGCTTTTGCCTTAGTGGTGGTGGGGGTGGCTCCAATGTAATTGATGATAGGCCTAGAAGCCTTCACAACCGGAAAATATCGTGATCCTCCACTGTGTGAGAAGATCAAAGACACTCTATGGATTTCTATTCGTTCAAAAAACAACACACACTAAAAAAGTCCCTACAAGATAAAACAAGCAAACACTAAACTAATTGGAAGAACAGTTACAACAACCAACACTAGAGCAACTTACTAGTGCAAGTGCAACTCAAAAACGGAAGCACCCTCTGGATATACTATGCAAAGCATGGCTTGATGTCTGTCCTAGGTACCACGGTATATCCCCATATTCACCCGTGTATGTCTCTAAAAGAATAGGAAACTAAGTTGCCAGCGCGCGAACAGTCACCAGACGGGTACAGTTGAAAGTCGAGTAGACCACAATGAGCAAGGTATTGAGACTGAAACCTATCAAGGGTATTGAAAGCAAGTAGTCTGGAAGACAACTAAGGACCTTGAATGGATTCGAGACCCACGAAGCTCCGTGGCAAATGCAATCGACGGAATCCCAAGACAAACCCTCTATATGTGTTCTCCACTACGATTGGTCCAGCTTTGGAGGGGTTATCTCCTCTACCTTTCTGCATGTGACCTCATGTTTATCCCCTGTGTTAGAGGGGGGTCCCGGATAACTTTCACAATACTAGACTTTGACACTCCCTAACTCAGACTCCAATGTTTGATTTTAATGGCCTTGAAGAGTTTCCTCTCCAACCTATTTCAAGGCCCTAACCCTAAACTAGTTGGTTGACCCTACAAACATAAAAAGTCTAATGAATTTTAGATTTAGCGTTAATTTTTATGGCTTGTCTTAATTCAAAGGTTATGAAAGTGAAACTAGTGATGTTTGAAAGACGAAAGAAAAATAAACAGAAAGATGGAAACAAAAACCTTTACTTAACTCAACTCTTAAACAACTTTTCAAACTTAAAAAAAAATTCTAAGATCTTTGAAAAGCAAACTCAAAGCAGGATTTCACTCGACTATGAGCTACTTATGATCTAAGTAAACTGTCAAAAACTTATGAAAGCAAAGACTTTTCCCTGGTTACTAATGCAAAACAACACTTTTTAACCAAACAAGAAATAAAGATTTTTTTTTTATTTGAATGCTCACAAAGCAAAAAGGAAAAATATCAACAAGTCAAAACCAAGAAAACTTATGGCCTAAGTGAAGATCGCAAAGAGTCACTTTTAAAAATCACACACAAGCAAATTAAAATTGGACTCTCACACTTGTATAAAAACCCTATAAAAGAAAATTTTGAGGAAAACTTCTAAATGAAAAAGAAATATATTGTTGTGATCAAACCTAAGTTACTGACCACTATGACAAAGACCCAAAAACCTGAGAGGTATAACTCTTGTCAAAGAAAAGAATGACTGCCTCACCTTCAACAAAAATTATCTCCACAATCACATTGTTGACAGTTCAACAGCAAGCGTGTGAACGCGAGCTGTGTAAAGTCAGAGAGCGTGTACACATGTGCTGGCCTTATACAGGCCACGTGTATATCTAAAACTCTGAGACAAATGAAAATCCAAGCAAGCCAACCCAGGCAGAGACTACTGGTACTGAGAACCAGAATCTCTTAAAGACTCAGACACTTACTTGAACAGAAAAAAGAAAACAATTCAAGGAAAACTTCATAGAAAAAACCAATCCAAGATGAAACCTAAGCTATAGACTACAAACAACAAACACTAGAAAGAGTTCCAGAAAACCCCTGAGAAGGACAAATTCTAACAGGGAAGAGGATGACTGCCTCTTTAAAATAAATTTTCTGGAATCATACACGCAACTGACACTTCCTCAGCTAGCGTGTACACGCGGGCTGTGAGAATGCAGGGAACTGGTACATGTGTGCAAACCTTATACAGACCGCATGTACCTCTATGGGTCTCAGAAAAAAAAAATACAGTCAAGCAAAGAAAAAGATATAACTGGTATGGAAGACCAGAATCTCTGTTGGCTCAGACTTTTGCAGAAACTTTAAAAACGGGAAATGAAACCATTTCTTAAAAATACCCAAAAAATATTCCGAGAAACCCCGGAGATGTCCCTAGTATGGTCGCCAATTTTGTTGTGAGTGGTAAATCCCTCTACGGACTAGCACTTAGGGTTTAATTATGCATGCAGAAAAGACCTATAGATTCTTACTTTCTACCGTTGTCCCGGACCTAATCCCCATTATTCTTAAGCAAATACGTAGTTAATAAGATCAAGTGAGCATACCTTATTTCAGGCGTTTGATATCGATCCTTCTTCACGATTGATCGCTCTTTCACTACAACTCTCCTCCCAAGGCTAACCTACATTCACACAAGACAAACAAAGAACTCCACATGCACTTGATATATAGATTAATGGGTTAGAGATTCAATAAACATGTATGCAATAAACCATGAAAAACTCATATGGTGGGATAGGAAAAGTACTTCTTTATTATTAACTTCAACAAATCAACTTACAATGGTGAAGCTGGCCACTGCTCCATGAACCTGGTCTTGGGCTCCTCTTCAACTATCCTTCAACTTATTTTCTCTATCTTTCTCTTTGCACAAGGATGGCTAAAGGGTTGGGACAAAGGGAATGTGCAATCGGGTATAGTTTCTTTACTATCATTCTCCTCTTCCAAATGGGACCCCTACCCCATATTTTGTAGGCTAGAATAAGCTAGGTATTTGGTCGAACCCTCAGCCATGCATGGCTGGAAGGTTTAGTTAAATCACCCAAAGCTGTGTGTTCCATCAACAACTTTCCTTTTTTCGTGCTTTTGTAGGTACACGCGGGTTGTTTTGGGTCATCTAGTGTGTACACGGGTGTAGTAATGGAGTAGGGCACGTGGGCCTTTATAAAAGGTGTTTTTAAGAAGAGTTGTTCAGCAGTTTTTTGGCAAAGAAGGAATCTGAGATGGCCTGATGCCAGGTAAGCATGTCTGGTGAAAATTAGGGTTATAACAACAATGGCATGGATCCATGGTGTATATTTGGTGGCCATGACCTATCATACTTGACATGGGTATTTGTATGTAAGCACTTATGCTTTGAGTCATTTGTATTATGAGTATGGGAATTCCTCCCTTAGTAATGATATTGTAATTACTAGTTTGTTGTTGAAAGGTCTCCAACCGATGTTTTCTTTGTTTCAATACCCACACGGTAAAGTATTTTTTCTATCACCCCGTTCTATATTCATACTCTGGGGGGAATTTTGTTACACATTATTTTATTGAAACCGATAATGGTCACCTACTTTCCATCATCCATAGCTTAAAATCCATGATCACTAAAGGAATACCTTTCCTTGAAACAAGCTAGAATATATTTAAAAAAAAAAAATTATGAAAGTGTCATATGTTGCACCACTGCAACATGTGATACTCTTAAGTGTCGCATGTTGCACCATAGAATCATGCGACAGTGTCTCATGTTGCTAGGTCACAGGGTGTGATACTGTTTGAAAGGGAGGAAAAAGAAGAAATTCATGAAATTCATAGAAGAGAAGCTTTAGATATGAGGTGTCCTTTGATAGGTTTTCATCTCACCCGTACTCCTAATTGGGGGAGATTATAACCTCTTATCCTAACCTCCTCTCCAATCTATAAAAAGAGATTTCTCTCATGAGAAAATGTTAATAGCTAATGGAGAATAAATAGTAGTGAAGTGTGGTTTACAACTTTAGCTTATGATTTTTGATTAGAACATTGTTCTTTGGCCTTGAGAGATTCTTATGTCAAAGTATTCAGTTGATGGTGGTGGAACTCATGTAAGGAATGTGGGTATTGGAGCAACGAGCCATTGGTAAGAGCCTCACAACACCAAGGAACTGATTGTAACTCTTCCATTATTATTAATGTAGTAACATGTTTCCTTTCTTGTAGATATTGTTTATTGTAAATTGACTTTATTCCATTTATCCTTTTTCATTTGTATAGATTTGACGAAATACTATTGTTTCTTTCACTGGTTATCTTGTCTTCTTATACAGGTTTACATTCAAAAACCTATGGATAAATATAGGAGCTACAATAAGCGAGGACAACCATCGATAAAAAGGTATGAGTCCTTACTTATCAGTATTTTGATTGTATGAATCTAAGGAAAGTAATATGCTCTGCATTGTTTTGTTCTAGCTTTGGGTTCCCAAGCTAGGGAGATTGGTCTTTGTCCACATTGATTAATTTGTCCGATAACACCGGTCAATATGGAGAATGCTCAAGGATGGTTGAATCAAGGAGAAATTCAGATGAAGAGGTCTTTCATAAACAATTAGTCTTTCCTTCCAATCCATGGAAAGGTAACATATGCAAGAGATATTTTGAGAAATATGTGCATTCTAAAGAGGGAATATTTTTTTTTCCATTGGTAAATTGTATACGTATCCATGTGCTTCCTGTGGAAGTAGTAACCATAATATGGAGAAATTTCAAAGAAGACAATATGTGCAAGAAAATCCATCCAAGAAGAAAGTTAAAGCTAAAGTTCACTTCTCAAAGCAAAGGAAAAGGGGGAATGACAAGGAGGTATCATGGTTCCAAGATGGGAATAAGACACTCTACTCTTATTGTGGTAAGAGTGGACATCATATCGAGAAGTGTTTCTTATGAGAAATATTACCCTACATACAAGTGAATCTCCCCTTTGGACCAAGACCCCTTCTTTGGTCCAAAGATAGAAGTAAACAAAAGGTTGCCACTTTCACTTTAAATCTAACTAAACCAATCAAGCAAGAGAGAAGAAGAATGTGGCATACCTTATTGTGATGTGCGTCCTCGCTAATCCAATCCATGGGATTGATATCCAAGATCATTAATGTAAATGAATTCCAGCAAAGACCAGCAAATGAATGCTTCCTCCTACTCTTTATGATTAGGTAAATGATATCTATCTACGAAGATTGAAATGACAATAGACAAGCAAATGCAGAACAAATGAACTTGAAGGGAATATGTCAAGTTAATATTAATTTTGAAAACAAATTACAAACACTTACGAACCATGTCTTACAATGAAATACCTTCTCCAATTTATCCTCTTCCATCCCCTTGAAAAAATATCTTAAGATCAGAATGATGATACTTGAACAAATTCCTCCTCTCAGGATCAAAGGTTTGACACCTGAAATCTTCTTCCCTTCACCTTGGAAATGCATTCAATTTATAGGATTGGGAGGCTTAACCATGAAGATATAATAAGGGGAATGGTTGAGGATATGGCTCCATGAGTTGGGATTTCATCCTAATATAGTTCCCTAGGATAGGATTCGACCCAAAACAACATCCTCCTTTAAGAGTTGTCCCTTGAGAATAGTCGAGATGTGCCATATTTCCCTCTAACCACATTGGTGACCCCTTAGAGTGAGAGACATAGCACCACTAGCACCCCCTAATCAAGGCAGGGGGAGAAATAACGCTCCCTCAATGTCATTAGGGGAGTGCCACCCTTCTAAAATGCCAAAAAATGGTCAAAATTTCCAAGAAAAAGGTGTGGTTTCAGACCCCAAATGGTTGGTTTTCTCTTCTAAACTGACTTAGGGATTGTGACAAATGTATTTCATGGTGTCAACAGGTTATGAAAATTATAAAATTTAATGCGATACTCCATAAGTTACATACAACACTTGAGACAGTGCATTCGATACTTAACAAGGTGCATATGTCACTTTGCGACACTTGCAACACTTAGGGTGCAACCCTTAAGTATGACAATTTCATGTGTAAAATATTCCCCATAAAGTGTGAGGTCAAAAGAGAAAATGATGTCTGAAACACTTTACAAATTATTCAATGCAAGGGTGTTGGAGTAGGAGAACCTAGTAGAAGCTACAAACAATCATCAATCAATATGCATAATTGTTTAATTCTTGAGGCAGGCATACATATGCTTGAAATAAGAGTTGACTCAAAGCATGGTCATTGACCAATACACTACGGATGCATGAGAATAATGAATAAGGGTATGTCCACCAGAGATACAATGTGGATCCATACCTCAATGACATGAACTAATCACAACCAAGAAAAATACACATTGGAGCTATGAGGTGAAAAAACATACCCACGGATCAATAGAATGTGGATCTATGTGACATTATATATATCAGTAAGATTTCTAGGATAGTGATTGTACTGAAATATTTTATGTGCTCAAATGATCTCCATTGTATCTTGGGAAAATAACATAACAGAGTGAGCGCCTAACCTGGGGTCTTCATCCTGATCCCAAATTGGTATGAATCTATCCATGCGAATAAATGACTTGATTTCAAACATGGTATTAACCACTTTATTACCAGTCAATGAGGTATAACATTAACAAGTGCGATGGAAATAACCAATGATGATAATGATTCCCAAGGTACCTTTAGTACATTCCAACAAATGTGAATAAATGAGTTGAGTTTGAACATTCATGGAATCATTCGATCATTGGCCAATGATGTAAACCTATTGTCTAAAGTGAAGAGGCATGCCATTGAGGTATGGAGGTCCCAAGGTACTAATTGGTTTCTATGTATAATTCCTAGATAATGTCTTGAAGTTGACAGGATTAGACTCGTCAAAGGAGGGCCTTGATGTATCCCCCATCATCGACACAAAACTAACATAGGAAAGTGATGTGAGATGGTGGGTTAAATGAGTATGGACTGACACTGGAAATGGAAACTGGTAATACTGCAGATGGGATGGTTTGAACTGAAATGGATGGGATGGATTGAACTGAAACTTCCCTTGAACATAGTGAAGCATGACACAAGACTTGGCAGCTTTGACTCGACGAGTACCAAGAACATAATGTGATGATAATAAGAGAATTCTTCGAATGGAATGAAAAAGTATAATGAAACATGGAATTGGTATGACTCATAGACAAACATATCACCCAATTGTAAGCCGAGACGTAAACAGGTTCCATGTTCAAGGGAAACAATAATAGATTCCTTAATGGATTCCAAAAAACTTGACCCATTTCCTTCGATTCCCCCCCCACCGTAATTGGTGAGTACCTCTTTTTTTTTTAATGAGCTTGAGGAGGATAATTGATGCTCAGTACAACTCACCTTCGATAATCTCCTCTTCATATGTTTAACGAACCTGAAGAAGTAAGGGTTCAGCCCTGTATGGGTCTTGGAGATTGGACTCACATAGGTCCTTCAATGCATAATTTTAAGATCCCAAAGAAGGTAAACTCGGTGGTTTTTCACGTTTAGAGAGTCTAAAAAGAACTTAAATATGACTCCATTTGTGACCTTTTTGTAAATTTAGTCTCCCAAGCTCGAAAAAAGTGTAAAACAATTCAAGGAAGAACTCTTCTATTCATGCTTGAATAAAGTACTCATTTTTCGTAATTAGTCTCGTGAGGCCGAAAAAGAGATAACCACTTGAAAGACGCCCTTTCAAACCATTTAACGAGTGTGAAAGTAAACAAGCTCACTCAGAAATATTTTCATGTTTAGGGAGTCTAAAACGAGATTAAAGGAGACTCCAAAGAGTTCCTTTTTCGTATAGATTTTACGAGATCGAAAAAGAGATAAAAATGTTTCGGTAACTATTCTCATGTATTAACAAGCATGAGAAAGAAAAAATATTGAGTTCAGTAACCTATTCTCATGTATTTACGATAATGAGAAAGAAAAAAGACTAAGATCATTCTAGAAAATACTACTACATTACGATGGGAATGACCCATAAGCAAGGATCACTCCTAGTAGTGTGTCTCTCTAGAGGTATTTTTCCCCCAACTTGCATGGTAGAAGCTAGTGGAATTTCTCCAGCATGATGTCAAGAGGCTGGAGACCTACCCCCCAAGTGTCGTTTTCTCTGCCGACTCTTCTTTTTTCCCCGTTTAGGTGTTTGGATACTAATAGGAATATTTTAACGAGTAGGAGGAAAATAAGGTTCAAGTATTTTGTTGGAAGTAGGTCGAATCATAAAGAAAGGCTATTTTAGGAAGAAAGGCTTGCAAGAGGAAAGCGATGGCTGGAAATAAAAGCAGCACGTGTGCATGCATAGAAGACCTAACGACATTAGGGTTAGGGTTTTTGTATTACATTGTAATGGTTGATGATCCAAAAAAACATATAAATAGATACCTAGGAGGTCTAGGAAGAGAGCAGAAGGAGAGGGTTCATATTTTATGGAGTGTTACTCGCATGAGAAGGAGTAACTAGTTTGTAACACTACTATAATTTGATCCAATCTTGTAAGATGTGGAGTTGTAGGGAGTAAGAAGGGTATATATTGAGGGTTAGATCACAGGTTGAGGAGCCTGGTGTGATCTAGTCCGCCTCATAATAGATCTCGACCCAACTCAAGATTAGTTGTAAAGCGTGTGATGCTATATATTTGGAATTACCATAATAAAAGAGCTTGAGAGCCAGATCTTTGTGGACGTATCCCAGGAGGGGGTAAACCATGGTAAAACCTGTGTTATGTGATCGAATGTTTGTCTCTCTTTTATTACCTATGAGTAGATGTTAGAATGATGTATGAATGAATTAATGAATCTGATTACATTACATGCATGAACGTGAATGACAGTATATTGCTTTAAGAATTAGATAGAATTCATAGCACACAATTCACAGATCCCCATTTAGTGATAGACTGCAATCACTTGATTATTTTAGTCACCCATTAAGAATATCTCGAGTGAGACTGTGTAGTGCACTCTGTGTTGTGTTGCCTTCTAGTTTACCAGGAGGGTCGATAGTTTTAGAGTCTTTGTTGGATCCCCAAGAGACTTGAACCTGGGTCAAATCATGTTAAAGGTATAACTAAGATAAACAACCAAAAAATGGTTCTGTTGTCGGTTCGAACAACACAGGATTGAGTGGATTCGATCTATGGAATATCTGTCAAAAGAATGGTTGATCTGTTGAATATATGGTCAAAGAATTTTTGATCTATTGAAAAATTGTTAAAAGAATGTAAGATCTGGGACCGAAGTGTCAAAAAGAATGACAATATAAGAGGGAATGTGCATACCATGGAGACCCAGGAAAGAGGAAATAGAGACATGGTTGAAGACAAAGGAGCTAGAGTTTGCGCAGCAAGATAACATAAACCCTAGAGTAACACCGCACAAATATCTTGAGAAATATGTGTTTATTGATCTGCATGAAGTATTTTTTTGTGATTTTCCACACTTATTACAGGAGTGGATATTGATGTTGAAGGACAACCATGCAACCAATCAGATCCGACAGTTAGAGTGGACCTTATTTCATATTGTGTAGTTACAGCAGGTGAATAAAAAATTCACCCGCGCAGTAGATTTTTGGCTCGATGGTATTGTAGCAGGATTTATAACAAAATTTGCAGTAGATACCGTGAAGTCGTATAGTGCAGCAGAGAAAGATTTTCTACATGGGCCTCGAGGAAGGTATATTTGATCATTGTATACTTCTATTAATATATGTCTCTATAACAAAGGTGTAATGACAATGGATTCAGACAACTAAACTTCCCTACATGCATGGGGGAAGGGGGGAAGAACTGAAAGACAAAGGAGAAATGGAAGGATAAGTGGATAAAGGAAAGAAGGAGGAAGCCCTGGATCCATTCATGATGGACAACGAACAGATCAAGAGGATCATGGTGACATCTAGAAATATGTGCAATGGAGTACCCTACCAATACAAGGTGAACACCAAGAAGAGAGTCGTAGCCACGAGGGAAGGCTTAGCAAGTGATGAAGAAGAGGTAGAGGATCTTCAGGTTGTGGAGCAGATTGAGGAAACTCTGCATGCAAAATATGAGAGGACGATGATAGGTCCAAGAGAGGGAAGAGAAGGAAACAATCCTATCCATATTAATGTTAGTGTGGAACCCATAAACCCATGTGCGACTAACATACCAAGAAGAACACCATCGTTTAGACAACCGAATTTTGGGAAAAGGAAGACAACAGGAAGTAAATCTACACAAGGAACAACAACTAGGGGAGCCATTTCAATAAGCATTAGTCAAGTATCTACACCACGCGGAGGTAGTAGCTCAACATTTAGGATGGCAGGACACGATCCCACCATCAGGTTACCAGAATTCAAAGAAGAAGCATCGGAGGACCCAAAGAAGCACATGTTTATATGCGAAAATATTTGGGATGCAATACAGATCACAGATGAGGACACTAAACTTGCACAACTAACTATCACACTAAGGGATCACACACTGGATTGGTATATGAGTTTAGCCACAAACAATCCACCAGGGACAACCAGAATGATTGTGGATATCAAGAATTTGATGATAAATGAGTTTCAAAAGACAAGCTCAGAGGACAAATACATGAACGAGATTATAAAAATTATAATAGAAACGAGGATAATTTGTATGGGAGATTGACCATAGATTCAAGCGATTGAAAGGAAAACTGAAATATCTCATGACATATATGCAGCACAGACACCTGTTCGTCAAGTCACTATTACCACACTTGAAATATCCACTGCGACAACAGAAGTTCCATACGTAGGAAGAGGCTCTGCAGGTAACCCTGTAAAAAGAATAAAACGAATATCAAAAGATAGATCCATCCATCGAAGAGCTGAAGGAAGATTTGAATTAATGTTCCATCTAAACCAAAACAAAAGTAAGGAGAAACGAGAAGTCGTTTGATGTACCACATGCTAGATAGAAGGACACCATAAGAACGAATGTCAAACATTCGTGCGGTACATGGCAATAGGAATTCCAAACCTGTTACCAACAAGAGGACTATGGTGCAAAATGTTTTAAAATCAGGGCCATGATCCATATCACTACCCAATGATGCAAAAATATCATATAGTCCCAAAGAGTTAATATTACAACTTTTTCAAGTCAATAGGCCATGATGACAAAGACTGTAGAACCATGGAATTGATTAGAGAGAGAACATCAGATGCATATAGGGTGAAAGTTGAAATGATGACAGGTCAACCTACACCTCAATTTAATCAGGCACCATCGCAGTATAATACTGTGTCACAACAGTATAACAATGTGCAGTCAAAGTATAACATTGTGCAGCCCGAGTATAACCATGCACAGTATAATTAGGTACCTCAATACAATACACCGCTTAGAAATCACGTCGGGTACAAAGGAGGAGGACGAGGCAGAGGATGCTTTGGATACGGAAGAGGTACAGTAGTGTGCCATAAATTCCAACATCTAGGGAACTATGCAAGAGAATTCCCTCTACCACCTACGACAAGCATGTATTGTCGCACAGCAGATCACGACATAGACGATTACACAACACAGTTGGGGAAGATACAGGAGAAATGGAATCAGAACAGTCAGAATGTACATTTGATCTCTACAAAATCTAGAGAATATGGAAGGAACATAAACATAGTGATGGGCGTAGGTGCTAAAACAGGAGATGATGTGGCTAAACAAGAACCAGCACAGTGCTAGTGGATTAAGAAAAATACTGAGCCACCCAAGATATTTGATGTGAAAAAGGAGGAGACCTTTAAGGAGGCCAGACAAGAATTTCTCAAGAATAATGTTTCATCTACATATACCGCGCAACATACCCAAGACATCCCAACATATGAAATGTCGTCAGCATTAGACCATACCAGTGAAGCCCACCTGGGAAACCAAGTTGTATTAAAAATTTCCTACAATCCTGTATTCAATTATTTAAGGATCCATCATCTGCTATAATATTACAGAATCTGTTAGATAAATGTACCTCAAAATATGAGGGAAATTTAGAATAGAGGATAGTCAATCACCTCCATACCAGAAGGAGAACCAACAGATAGTTTAGATTGAATGCCAACATTGGAGATTTTAACACGGGCGATGTGATATAAGATTTGGGATCTGAAGTGAATGTATTACCCAAAAAGAAAAGGAAATGCATGGGATAACCTAACTTAGGCTACTCACCAGTCCAACTAAAGTTAGAAAACCAACACATATTTCTACCAATAGGGAGGTTGAAAGGAGCGACACTAGATCTGGATGGAGTGCGCACTAAGGAAGACTTTGAAGTGATCAAAATCGTGGACGACACAATACCATATCCAACATTACTAGGATTGGATTGGGCATTTGTCAATCAGGAGATAATCAACCTGAAGACCAGGAAGATGGAATTTGATTCAGGTGAATATAGGGTTATCACGCCCCTAGATCCATCAGAAGTCGAAATATTTGTGAAACCAACATGTCTAGATCTGGAAGAAATTAACCAATTGTATCGGACCACTGCGCGCACCAAAGATTACATTAATCCAATTGTCGATCGTGTACTTATCTGGAGAATTATCACATCATGTGCTTCTAATTTAGACACTGGTCTGCAGAATTGGTAGCAGTGCCTACATGAGGTCTCAACTAGAAGATGTGCATGAATAAACCGCGCAGTAAGGTGGGTTGGCACAAAAGTCAGAGAACCTTCAAGTTTCCATGGAATCAACGACTTGGAAGAATTCCTAACAAGATATGAGGACGAAGTATCAGACAGTCAGAGATTTTTATCTCTATACATCTCACTTAAGGCTACACCTGCAATATGGTGGGGCACACACAAAGAAACAATCAAGGACTTGTACCAATGTAAGTGGTTACTGCACATTAGGTTTGGCACAGAACAAATAAGAAACTAGCAGCAGAAATATGATGGACAGGGGACACTAGTGGAACACTTGGAGAAGTGCAGAGCAAAGTGGAAATGACACCCCCAGAGCAATGGCCCCATCATTTTGTACACACATTAGAAGGCATCCTAGCAAACTGGTATACGGACCAAGAACTGCGTAGAGGAACTACGAGCTGGAAAGTACTATAGTATAACTTTACAACCACTTTATCATTTGAGCATGAGAACCCCAAAATAGATGTTACAATTAAACAAATAAGATGGGTGATATTCATTAAGGAACCAGAATTTGAACTCATAATAAAAAAACAACAGCAGAATAGACAGATGGTGAAAGAACTATTGTCATGCTATCATGTGTAAGAAGAAGTACCAGATGAAGATGATCCATGTGATATTCATATTGAGGAATTTGAAGGCGAAAGAGAAGTGGAAGGTCCACCTATAGAATCAGAAGTAATTATTGCGCCAATAAAGGTGAAGAAATTCAACATTGAGATAGTTGATAATCCCAAAATGGCCAGCATTGGAGACTACTGGGAGGAGAAAACAGTGGACAAGATAAA
>JASDQU010102002.1:390955-406251 GCA_032191745.1 Picea mariana
TCATGTGTAAGAAGAAGTACCAAATGAAGATGATCCACGTGATATTCATATTGAGGAATTTGAAGGCGAAAGAGAAGTGGAAGGTCCACCTATAGAATCAGAAGTAATTATTGCGCCAATAAAGGTGAAGAAATTCAACATTGAGATAGTTGATAATCCCAAAATGGCCAGCATTCGAGACTACTGGGAGGAGAAAACAGTGGACAAGATAAAAAAATTATTGCGCAAGTACAGTGACATGTTCCCAACAACCTTCACAGAAATGAAGGGTATTGCAGGAGAACTTGGAGAGATGAAGATCCCTCTCAAATTGGAGGCAAGACCTATCAGACAGAGGCATTACAGATTGATCCCCATCTACAAGAAGAAAGTAAGAGAATAAATCAACAGAATGCTGGAAGCCGGAATCATAGAACCAGTAGAAGAATCAGAATGGATAATTCCCATCGTAGTTCAGGAGAAAACAAAGGAGGCATAAGAATATGTGTAGATCTAAGAAATATCAATGTTGCTTGCCTACATGACCCAATCCCTACACCCTTTACAAATGAAGTCCTAGAAAATGTGGGAGGCCAGGAAGCATACTCATTCACTGATGGATTCTCAGGCTACCACCAAATCAAGATAGCACCAGAAGGTATATACAAGACTACCTTTGCAACACAATGGGGATCCTACCAATACACAGTCATTCCTTTTGGACTGAAAAATGCACCAACAATTTTCTCCAGAGTAGTCATTGTTGCCTTCAAAGAATTCATCCACCAGCTTCTATAGGTATATTTGGATTATTGGATAGTGTACAGCCTATTGAAGGATCATGTAGAGGTGTTGAGGCTGATGTTACAAAGATATAGGAAATGCCAAATATCCTTGAACATTAATAAATGTATATTTGGAACACCCTTCAGAATTCTATTGGGTTACATAGTATGCAGACAAGGTTTGATTGTGGATCCTGCAAATATTGTAGTAATTGTGAACTTACCACCACCGAAATAAGTGTGCTAGTTGCGGGCCACATTTGGAAATACAAGATATTACAGAAAATTTATCAAGGGGTATGCGCAAATCATTGCGTTGATGGAGAAATTACTCAAGAAGGATACTAAATTCCAGTGGAATGAGAGATGTTAGCAGGGATTGGACACCCTGAAGAAGAATATGTTCACAACACCCATCTTATTCCTTCCATATTGGGAGAAGACATTCCATGTGCATGTAGATGCATCAGCCATAGCCCTGGAAGCTATTTTGGTGCAACCAGGAGCAGGGGATTTGGACCATCCCATAGCATTTGCAAGAAAAAAACTTTCAGACTCCGAACAAAACTACAACACTACAAAGCGAGAAGGCCTGACAATGGTGTATCCACTTCAAAATTTTAGGCATTACCTACTTGGAAAACATTTTAATATGTTCAAAGATCATTCAACCCTTAAGTACCTAGTCAACAAGCCAATTTTGGGGGGGAGAATATGTCGATGGTTACTGTTGTTTCAAGAATTTGACTTGAAGTCATAATCAAACCGGGGAAGTTGAACGCAGGACCTGATCACTTGTCAAGGGTCACCAATGGTGAGGAGCATACAAACTTAGAGGATATCTTCCCTTACGCGCAGTTATTTTTAGTCCAGGTCGCGGATGATTATTTTGTTGACATTATTGAGTATTTAAGTATAGGGACTACACTACAGGAACTTAACATTGCATAGAGGAAGAATTTGGTTGTCAGAGCAGCCAACTACCAGTTGATCACAGGGAACCTATATAAAATGAGGGCATACAACATCTTGAGAAGGTGTGTGCTAGAACATGAAAGGCCTAGGATATTATCAAAATACCATGAAGGAATAGAGAGATGACACTATGCAGGAAAATCTACCATGCAGAAGGTACTGCATGAAGGATTATGGTGGCCAACTATTCATCAAGATGAAAAGGAATATTTTCAACAATGCAATGTTTATCAGAGGGTTGGTAAACCAAACAAATGGGACAAGATGTCATTACACCCACAAGTAACGCTACAAGTGTTTGACAAATGGGCTGTCAATTTTGTTGGGCCAATTCACACACCTGCAAGAAGATCAGGCACGCGATACATCGTCACTACGACAGAATACCTCTCAAGATGGGCAGAGGCAGCACCAGTTAAATATTGCAGTGCAAAGACAACACACTTCTCGTTTGAACATGTGCTCACTAGATTTGTATGTCCAAGGATTTTGATGCGTGACCAAGGCACTCACTTTATCAACAACACTATCAGAGCTCTGACTGAAGAATTCAAGGTATACCATTAGAAAAGTACGCCATACCATCCTCAAGAAAATGGAACAATGGAAGCCTTCAACAAGTTTCTAGAGAATGCCCTAACCAAGATTTGCAATGTCAATAGGGACGAATGGGATTCAAAGATACCAGCAATATTATGGGCATACAGAACTACCTATAAGAAGATGACAGGGCAGACACCCTTTCAATTGGTGTATGAACAAGAAGTAGTGTTGCCACTAGAATTCTTGGTACCAATTATGCGTGTTGCAGCAATTATAAACATGACAGATTGAGGCACAGTACATGAAAGGTTAAGTCAGCTAATGAGCATGGAAGAAGATAGGATTCGAGCAGGCTTTCACCAAGAAGTACAGAAAGAAAGGGACAAAGCTTGGCATGACCGACATATCAAGAAAAAAAGTTTCAAGGAAGGAGATATAGTCCTACTGTATGATAACAAGTTTTTCCAACATCTAGGAAAGTTCAAAATGCATTGGTTGGGACCATATGAGGTCAAGACTATCACAGACGAAGGAGTTGTATAGTTGAAGGATTTGGAAGGAGAAAAATTGAGGGGGATGATCAATGGGAGCCAACTGAAGTTGTACAAAGAGAGTCAACCACCCGCAACTTGAAAGTTACCACGTAGTAAGAATCGAAAAAAAAATCCACGTCGTACCGAACATAAAAATATAACAACAGAGGCATACTGCACTGAAAACAGAATGACAGTGCACACTCGGAAATTCTAGCTCGAAGAAGACAAGGCCAACGGTCACTACAAATCATAAACAAGTAGGAAAGGTGGATATGGCAAAAGAAGCACCAACTGGCAGCTTCTATCAAAATTGAATGTCAAAAATGACTGACGGGATGCCACATTAATCGGGCCAACTGGCGACAACAAGGTAAATCAATGGAAAGTATGCAGGATTTAGCGGTTCAATTAAAAGGAAATCACGGTAACATCTCTGAAAAGCTTCACACGACCCCAATACAAATCAAGCACACAGGAGCAGAAAGGTTATTGTCAAATCCAGAAAGGCACAGAGCAATAAAGCATACAAAGGAGAGAGTGAGGGTTGCAGAGGTTGCAGAGGCCACTAAGATCGGCGAACAAAATATTTACCACCATGACACCACCCAAATAGGGAGAGTCGATACAAACCACCAAACAACCTCAAAGAAGTGCCAGAGAACCATTACCGCCACAAGGAAATGAACAACCATCTCAGCCTCCAAAAGTCATCCACGTGGACAAAATCTTGTCGCCTGATATGACACCAGGAAGCCCCACACCCATTTTGGAGGAAACCCAATAGACAACACCAGCGTGCATGGACATTGATACTCTGGTAGAAGGATAGGACCAATAGTTTGAGGATGCAGGCAACCAGATGCACCTCGAAAACCCTCAAGAAGCCCCGAGAGTCAATGGGATGACTCCAAACTAGGAAGAAATGACCACGCCAGAAAGATCACAGGCAACCACATCCGAATAGCCACAGGAAGGAATAGTGGAATATGTCACTTGACAACTAGAGGAGTATATTGAAGAATGAACAATGGAGGACAGAACCTCGAGCCAGCCACCATAGCGAAAGGGAAAGAAGACGGTACCTAGGTCACCATGCAGGAAACCCACCGCAACCATTGTCTTGTTGTGCATTCTGGAATGGGTACGTATACTAACAAATATGTTAGTACATGAGGAGAAATTGAGGTATTCAAACCATGATTTGATGAACACGGACAAGTTCCCGGAGTTCTCCAACCAAGTCTACCTACAGACTATGGGTATAGGACCCTTTGGTGAACCAATTAATCAACCAGTCTAGTGGGCAGCAGGACTGGCCAAAAATGGGATTATATGCCTTTTTGACCTACTGCACTTTGGGAGGGGCCAGTATGAAAACAACTGCGTCAAGCAACTGATGGAAGTTACACATGGCGGATATATGTGGCTGGAACAGCTTGTCTCAATGGATGTAGAGCTCATCGCATACATCACAGGGTTTCCATCATGGGGTGAGGATCTCGCATAGTTCTTGGAGGACCAAAAAAAGGAGAAAGCACTGGTCGAGTAAATTAACAATATATATGGCACCGAAAGGGGGTTGCAAAAAATCATCATCAGGTGTATTAGTGATGTCGCTGTTAGCACTTGGTAAATTTCCTAGAGGTTGAAAAAGAAGAAATCTACTAAGGTAACCTTATCCAACCACTTTTAAAGCTGGGATCTAGCCCTTCCAGCTTCAGAGAGGGATCTCCCTATATGATTTAGATTTGTTTTAATTTCAGATATTAGGCTAGCTAAAGGAACTGTTGATTTTGTTGTAAAGGGTTTTTGAAGTTGGTTTAGACAAACTACACATCCATTGGGCTATGGGGTCTATATTTAATCAAATCGGAGATATAATTAGAAACGCTAAAGAAAACCTTCACAGGGCGAGGTAACACACTCACTGGATCTTTAGTAATTAAAATGATGGACAGAAGAAAAGATAAGGAAAATAACTTCAACTAACAAGCAGTTAAGAATTTCTTAATTGAAGATATTTGGAAGATAAACATTAAAATCTTTAGAATTGGAAACAGGGTATCGAAGATAAATCCTGCAATATAACGCTATTCGTAAAGATTAGTTATCAAAAAACAAGATGATTATAGAGCAAGAAAACATTTAACCGAGAAAATCACATCACCAGTGAACATGCGCAAGAATCCTGTAAAGTGCCTCTTCTTTATTAATGGTGGATCTCTTCAAAATGATACAGTTTGATAGAAATAGGGTGTGTGAATCAACAACCCTCAATACTTCGAAAGATGAAGTATTTATAATTCAAAAATACAAACGTTCCTGTCATAACTGATCAAGACGTGCTCATGTTATTTTTAGTCTAACTATCTTAACTAATCAAAACTGCTTGATGACTCGATACAACTGTATGCTAAATTTCTAGGGTGGGCCATTGGCGAGGTGCCTTCGCAACCTCTTCTGACTAGACAGGTGACTGGATGTTGACAGCTCATCTGCTAATCTAGTAGATCACACAGTTCTTCCCATTTGATATGACCTGGCACTGTGACTTTAAGCAGCCTCCGATATACTTCATCCATGTTTGTGTACTTAGAAAATGTAGGCTTGATGATGAATATGTGTTTAATCTCATGTTGGATACTAATATCCAACTGCAAGGCATCTATGAATGCTTTTCCTGTGATGCTTCCTTGTATACCTGCAAACTTGGAACTGTCCCTAGACACTTCAGTCAACTTTTTCTTGTAATCAGGGAGTGCCATTAATTTTTCATTAATGACCTTTAGACCAGGCAGGCCCTTCCTTTGAAGAGCATCTATCTTGTTGAAAAACTTCTGCACTCCTTGATCCATGACTTGAATCTTTTCCTCAAGCTGAAGCATGAGACTTCTTTTGGTTAAAACCCGTTTCACCTCCAATATAGTTTCTATCCTGTCCTCAATATTCAATTCTTCGAGTTCCTCCCTGGTCTTGGAGTTCAGGAACCTTATGATTTCATTGGCTTGTGCGGGCATGTCTCCCAGTTCTATTCTGATTTTCTCAACGGCCTGCTTTCTCCTCTCGAGCAACTCATTTTGTTCAAACATGATTTGAGCCATTGGCCAGATTTCATTTATTGACTTGGAAATATCTGTCCACACAATCTCTTTGACCTCAGCCAAAGTTTTCCCTGCCATTGTCTGTTTTTGGAGTTGCTGTAACTCCTTCTTGATTTGCTCATTCACCTCTTTCTCTTTGGCTAGGCTTGCCTGGAAAGAAGCCTTTAGCTCTTGGAGGTTCTCCACTTCTTTTTTAAGTCGGCTAATTTCTAATTCTTGCATGTTCATCCTCTCCATGGACTTGGCAAGGTCTGTTGTTCCTTCTGGTACTGTTGCAGATGGAATGGTTGTCACTGTTGCTGAGCTTAATCCTGCAATTGGGATAGCACTCAATGGAATTCCTTCCATTGGTTTTGTCTGATCTTTCTCCTTTAGCAGTCTCTCCATCTCCGCTTCCATTTCCTTTAACTGAGCATTCTGCTCCATGAGTAATTTTAGCATCTCATCCTTTTCACCTTCCTTTTCATCTATCTCCTTTGCCTGTGGGTCTTCTGTTGGAGGGAGCTTTAGCTATTTTCTTAAGGATGCGATGTCAGCATTTTTCTTTTTAATCATCTCTTCGGCCGCCTTGACGTTAGCAAGGTCGTAACCGATCTTGAGGACCAGCTCCTCCAACGTCTTTATCTTATTGTCTTTCGTGAAAGCTGATATTTTCTCCATCTTATCTCATTGGACTCATGAGCATACGGGGAATTTTTGTTTTTCACCCTCATATATGAAATGATCCCGTATGGATCATAGTGCCAAATGAAACTCCTAGAGAATTTCATCTCCTTCAACATTCTATCTGCCTCTTCCCCTACGCCTCGGCTATTGCATATGAAAGAACCAATTTGTCCCTTGATCCTCAATTGTTTTTTTTTCTTAAGAGAAACAAAATGAATGTCATCTGAATTCATTATCTGCCTAATATATTCTAATGCAAAAATCCTTACCAGCGCATATCGGGGTAGTTTGTAAGGCGCCAATTCACACCCGAAAACTCTGATTTCGGTGTGATTCTGACATAAATACCAGTCTCATGTCTTAACATTGTCCGAGAGATGCAGAATTCTCTGGACTTTGTCATTTATTCGTGGCTCAGGCATGCCACTCAACATACTTACCACAGGGTGATAAAACTGGTCAATGAATGTTGTGAAGTCTTATTCAACAGAATTATGTTTCAGAAGAGAAGTCCATGCTATAAGTGGCTGGGGCCTCTCATCGGCGTCCATCTTCTGCATGGAGAAATTGAACCTGTCGGCTTGAAAATAGACGAACATGTAAGCCAAAATGGATGAATACCTAAACATGCCTTCTGTGGCGAAATTCACAAATTATTCATGGATATTATTGGCCAAGAAAGTGGTGTAGTCGAACTGCGTGGTCGGCTATTCATCGTTTGAGAAGATGGACAGAAAACCCAGGATGGGCTCATCTACCCATTGATCAGAATAGTAACCAAGCAGGGCACACAGAGAAGAAATGATTTGATTTCCTTTGATGTAGAACATGGAAGAAGGGTAAGGGGGACTGGTGGAAGGAACTAGAGTGGAAGTGGGGAGAAAAATCTCGAAGATCTGAGCTCTTTGAGGGAAAGTCATTTTATGATATAGCTCAGTGAGGATTTCTAAATTGAATGGGGATGCAGATTCAGCACTGGTAATTTGCATCATCTGTTCAATATCTTCGGGGGTGATAAAGAAAAGGACATCACCAAATGAAGAAATGATGGCTTTCTGGTCAAGGAGGTAATGGGCCTGGCATTTGAGGGCAAACTCGGGGAAATTATGAATCTCGGGGAAGAGATACAGGGGAAAATTGGACTCCCAGAGTCCAATTTCGTCGCTCTGGTCCAGGAAAACCTCCTGGAGCCATGACTAAAGATCAGAAAAGTTGAAACTGCATATAGTATCGGCTATCAAGCGGTCTTTATCAACCAAGGGAATTTTATCGAGGTCAACCGGAGGAGGAAGGAAAGGATTCTCTTCCTCTTCCAATTGTTTTGTCTTTGACACCATTTCAGCAACTGTACCTGCAAAAAACAATACGTTAGTGGGTTCGACTGACTGTAGGTGAAAACGATGCAGGAGCAATGGAGGAATAGGAGGTTTCTGGCGCGACAGATGAATAGTGACTGAAAGGGAAAACGGTGGTTTTATTCAAAAATTGGGGTTGGTTGGGTGTGGGAGATAGGTCAGCAGGATAACGAGTATGTTATCCTGTAATAAATGGACAACGGGCCACTAAGGATGAGGTGGCAGATGACGGTGGCCAATGCATACGGGTGAGTGACATGGAGGCATGTGATTGGAGGTAAAAGTCGTCGAAGAGGGCTGGTCATGAATGGAAAAGGTAAAGGCCTGACAGCAGGGACTGACAGAAGTTATGGGATGGGACTCAACCCGGGAGCAAGTGGGACAAGTGGACTTAGTGGAGGATGACATCCCAGAGTGATGGGGGTTGTCAGACAGTACAAGGTGAAAAGACTTTTGGACCAATAGGACAATGCCAATTGTAAAATGGGCCCTCTGCAAAGAATATTCTTTCCAGAACCCCCCCTTTGATTAAAGGCAGAACACTAAGGGGGGTCCAAAATCCATCGTGATCCGTTGATCTGCGCGTTGGCTTCCTGACCGCAAATCTTAGCGTGCTGCTTAATTACCCATTACGGACCCCCCCCCTCCATTAAAGGCAGAATGGAGGAGGGGGTCTGGAATTCAATGTGAACCGTCCATTGGAATGCTCTTTTCTAAGCCGTCCAGATGTGCACCCGAGTTATTTCCAATTCCGAACCCCCCCCCCCTCCGTTAAAGGAAGAACGGGCGGGGGGGTCCGGAATCCAATGTGGGCCATGCATCCATACGCTCTGTTCTGGACCGTCCAGATCTGCGTAAACGTTATCGCCGATTTCGGACCACCCCCCCCCCTCCATTAAAATCAGAACACTAGGGGGGGTCCAAAATGTAATGTGAGCCATTGATTTAAGAGCCGTGATCTGGACCATTGGAAAATGAATGAAGCATAGGTCGGGAGCAGAAAAGGTAATGTGTAGGAAAAACTTAGGATTAGCGCTTTCATATGGGTTTTTCCAATTTTGTCTTAGACACCACCAAGGGGACATCACTTCATCTATCCTTAGGCAATGAAGACTTGATGTAGCATTTTCTTCAAGTGGGCTTTATTTGGGCAAGGCAAGCAAAGCAATTAATCTACATTCTAACCTATTTTCACAAGCCAATTAACCCAGATTAAACTATTGGGTTAAGATATTATTCTTCCTAAGGGATATCTGACCAGGATTAGACAGTCTGATCAGATGTATTCACTAGTTCTAACCTAGGGGCTATCTGACCAGGATTAGACAGTCTGATCAGATGTATTCACTAATTCTATCAACATTGAAAATTTAAAAGAACTTGGTTATGCTTGAAAGGTATGACCAAGTTACTATTATTGCATGGGGCTTTTGTCTTCATTCTTTTATGACCTCTTTTCTTTCTTTTTCTTTTTTCTTTTTCTTTTTCTTCCTGTAAAATGAAAAATCAATTGCCAATAAAAATACTAGATGCAGATACTATCCATAATATCCAAGTCATAAGTTGATTCCCATAATTTATGGGGTGATAACAGCTGCTCCACCTGGGGATGGTACTTGCCCTGTTAAGTGCCAAGAATCCAGTTTCTTGTCATTCTGAACATATCTGTCTAGTAACCTTAGTTGGTCTTATTATCAGGCAAACTTTGAAAAACAGTGATCAGCAGCTTAGGGCCTTCTCTTCGGGCTTCAACAAACTAACCAATGTTCTTTACTCAGAAAATGCAAGTAAAGACTGAAAATTAAAATGGGTATGTACAATGGAGAGTGAGGTCTTAAAATATTTTACTGAGGTGGGACATAATGTTTCATCATTCTTCCATTCACAGGTGCTCCTGGCAGATCTGACCCATCGGCATTGTTTATCAAAAAGGCATTGTTTCCTCTGAAAGCTTGGATCATGTAAGGCTCTGTCCATAGATGATCAAATTTCCCATGCTTTCCCTTGTCCTCGTTCTTGGCATCCCATCTCAACACCAAGTCCCCCAGCTCAAAATCATCCTCCTTGGTTCGTTTGTCAGAGATCTTCTTGATGTTCTCTTGGATGACCTGTGTTTTGTTGAAAACTTCCTCTCTAGTCTGCTACAAGTGAATCATCTGATTGATTCTTCTCTGGGAGTCATTCGGCTCAGCTTGAATATCTTGCAGTAACTTCATGACAGGGACTCCTAACGAAGTTGGGAAAATAGCCTCCGCACCATATACCAGCTGGTATGGTGACATACCAATGGACCTTTTGGTGGTCGTTCTATCTGCCCATAAAGCAAATACTAGCTTATCATGCCATGATTTTTTATTCTCCTGCAATGTTTTCTTGATGATATTTACCAACGTCTTGTTTGATGATTCTGCCAACCCATTCCCCTGAGGGTAGTAGGCTGTGGAATGACCCAAGCCAATGTGGTAACGACTACATAAATCAATGAGTTTCTTCGACTGAAAGGCAGCTACATTGTCAGTAATGATCTTTCTAGGACAACCAAAACGGGATAAAATATTATTTTCAAGAAATTTGATAATAACAGAGTCAGTGGCTTGCCTGCTTGGTACAGCCTCGATCCATTTGGTAAAATAATCAGTGGCAGTAAGAATCCACCGATGTTGGCCTGAATACGGAGGGTGTATTTCTCCAATGAAATCGAGTCCCCATTGCTAGAAAGGGGCCTCAAATGAAATTGGTTTAAGAGGTAGAGGAAGGAGTTTCATTTTACCCTCAAACAGTTGACACTGGTGACATGTTGTTACTTTCTGATGTACATCTACAAACAGGGTGGGCCAGTAAAATCCAGCTTTGAGTATTTTTTTGGCTGTAACCTTCTAGTTCAAATGGCCACCACATTCACCTGCATGAAACTCCTGCAACACTTTATCAGCTTCATCTTTTAGTAAACAATTTAGAAGAATACCTGCAGGGTCTTTGCAATAAAAATTTCCTTCTAGAATACAGAATTTCAAATCTTTCAACTTTAAAAATCTAGCTTTAGTTTTAGTTAAACCAGGGGGAGCTTGTAAATTTTGTAAAACAAAAATAAGGTCTGCATACCATGGAGAGTTTAGAAAAACCTCTTTAAGGTTTGGAGTCGCCATCTCGCCCTGTTCATCTGCCACGTCTAGAAAATTAATGTCAAGAGCCTGAAAGTTAGATTCAGCCATCAGTTTGGCAAGGCCTTGGCCTTTGATCAGTTTTGTGGGCTTAATCTCTATGTCGTATTCTAGAATAACTGCAATCCACTTTCCCCTTCTCCCATCAGGGTTGTCTTGCATCAAGATATCTTTCACTACTGCATTTGGAACATAATCTATGATGTGTGAATGAAGAATATAGACCCTGAAGTCCTTTATAACCTTTACCAAAGAAAAAGCTTGTTTCTCCATAATATTGTAGTTCAGGGCAGCATCTCTTAAAGCTTTGCTGAAGAAAGCTATGGGTTGTTCATACCCTTCACTATTCTTCTGCAGTAATATAGTTGCTATAGTATGTTCAGAGGTGAAAGAGAACAGATAGAAATATTTAGTGAAATCGGGGCTAATCAAAACTGGGGCTTCTATGAGTGCGCGTTTGACATGTTCGAAGGATTGCCTAGATTCAGAGTCCCATTTTATTTTTGTGTCATTTTTTAGCATGTTTGTAATGTTTCGTAGAAGTTCGGCTAAATTAGGAATGAATCTTCGAAGAAAGTTAATTTGACCTATAAAAGACTGTAGTTCTTTGAGGTTTCTGGGGTGTTCTATCTTTAGTATGGCTTCTATCCTGCTGGGATCAATTCTGATTCCTTCTTTAGAGATGATATGTCCCAACAGTTTACCCTCTTCTAACCCAAAAAGACATTTCTTGGGATTTAATGAAATCCCGAACCTTCTACACTTTTTGAAAAAAAGTTTAAGGTGCCGCAGGTGCTCATCATTAGATTGGGAAAATACAGTCACATCATCCAAATAAACGACAATAAACTTACCTAACTCTTCAACGAAGGCGATATCCATTTCCCTTTGAAAGGTAGCTACTGCGTTCATCAGACCAAAAGGCATCTTCACATACATGAAAGTGCCCCATGGTGTGGTGAAAGCGGTTTTTTCCTGATCGTCTGGGTGAACTAGGACTTGGTTGTAGCTTGAGAAACCATCTAACAGAGAAATTTGACTGGACCTGACCACTCTTTGCAGGACGTGATCCATTTTAGGCAAGGGGTAATTATCCTTCAAGGATGCTTTGTTCAGATTTCTGAAATCTATGCAGAGTCTGATTTCACCGGTTTTCTTGCGTGTAGGGACTAAATTAGAAACCCACTTAGAGAAACGTAGTGGGACTATGATCTTGGCATCATACATTTTCTTGATCTCCTTTTCTATCAAGGGAAGCAACTTGGGATTTATCCTCCTAAGTTTCTGCCTAAATGGTTTCTGGTCTTCCTTTATGGGAATCYTGTGTTGTATAATGCTGGTGTCATAGGCTTTCAAATCTTCATAGCCCCAGGCAAAAACATCTGAATATTCTTTGAATAGTTCAATGTACTTAAGCTTTTGTTCTAGGGGTAAAGATTTGGACAGTTTGACCATCCTAGGCTTCGCGTCAGTTCCTATATTACAGTTCTCTACCTCTTGCCCATGAGCTTCTATTTTTGGTTTCTTAGCTACATCGTCACTGTCAAACAGATCTTCTAAAGAGACCAGCCCTCTAGGTAAAACATTGCTTTTCAGTTGTAAAACATCGGCATCCATTTCGTCATCCCCTAACTCTCCTGAAACTACTGTACCTTCTGTATCTACCGTATTTACAGTATTAACACTATCTATTTCAAATTCAGAGTTATTTACATTCTCATTTTCATTTTCTAAATCTATGTTTGTACATTCAAAATCATTCTTGCATTGCAGAAAGTCCTCTATCTGATCGTCATTTCCAAACACTTGCCAGTACCTGATATTATCAAGCGTTGTCGTTCTGCATTTCACTTCAACAGTGTAAGGGCGAGTTTGGCAGAAAGGAATCTTGCAGGAGGCAGCTGACGTAGCTAATCCATTGGCCAGAATATTTTGTCCCCTTAGTATTACCTGCAAGTCAACCTCATTAAAACATTTCAAAGCATCAAGAATAGCATTTCTGTAAGCTCTAAGGCATGGGTGTTTAGCAGCATACTCCCCTTTAATTTGTTTAATTATTAATTCCGAGTCACCCCTTACCATTATTTGTTTAGCACCAACTTTTTTCAACAGCTTCAGACCGAGCATTAAAGCTTCATACTCGGCAACGTTGTTAGTGCAGTGGAAATTTAACTTATAGGAATGATTTTTTGAATACCTTTTTCGATGATTATGCAACCAGACTCCAGCTCCTTCTCCTTCTTTACTCACAGCTCCATCGAAATCCATACTCCAGAAATCAGCGGGGAAATATTCCGTGATTACATTTTCCATTTTTGCTGCCTCACTGCTTTCTGGACCTTCATCTTGACTAGCTACATCTTCTATTAGCTGAGTATTTTGCTCTTCCATATCACCATCATTGTACAAGATGAACGAATCTAAATCTGAATGAGCAGAGTAAAGGGGCTAATTATGAGGTTTCTCTTGACTACTGACCATATACTTCATCAGTGTTTCTCTGTATAACCTCCTCTGTTGTCCAAACACTGGGATAGTGGCGTAAGACATATCCAGCTGCAAGGTTCCTTTCAACTTAGCTCCCCAAGATCGGGACAACAACATACCATACTTTGGCAGGATGTATGCAACCACCATGTCCATTACCATGCTTTTTGAAGGGATCTGAACCAGGGTGATGCAGAGGTCCTTAATCAGACCAATACATTTGACTTTGCTGGAGTCAAACGAATGTAGATCTTTGTAAGGCCTAGTGACCTCCAATCCCAGTTTTTCCATTACTGCTTTAGGCATTAGATTATGTGAGGCACCTGAATCCAACATGGCGTTATGTAATATTAAATCATGTATGTTCAAACTGATGTAAAAGGGAGCTACATCACCGGAATCGTCTCGACCATCTACTTCAGGTTCGAAAAGGAGTTCGGGATGATCGTCAGTAAGGTTCACAGTGTCTAAGTGAGTCACTAATCCAATATTCAAGGCCTTGGTGCCTATGTTAGGTTCAATGGCTAATGCTTTTAGTACTTGTGAACAATAACCACCTCTGCACATCAACTCTGTAAGTGGGATAGGAATTTTGATTTTGGCCAATTCAGCCTCCAAGCTAAAAAGCACAGGAGTTTTGGTCTGACTCATTGACTCTAGTTGGTCCACCATATTCTTCCGCTCAGAAGTACTGGATAGGGTAATAGGTGAAACTTCGAGCTGTGATGGTCTTTTCAGTATAGTAATGTTTTTCTTTACTGGAGCGTCAGTTTTTCCCTTCTTAGAAAACTTTTCAGCAGTAATCTTCTCAGGAGTTTTCTCAGTCTCAGCTACCTTCTGTGTTTCAGTTATATTTTTAGAGGAATTTCTTTCTGACTTCTTACTTCACAGATTGTATTGACGGTGCACCTCTAAAATAGCATTTTCATAAGCCTGTTGTCCTGCATCCTCGGCCTCCTCACTTATCTTTGTTTGATTCAGCAGAAAGAGTTCCTGCTCTTCTTGGGTGAGGAAAATAGCCTCATTGTCGTGAATGCCCATGAGGTTAATATGAGTGTCTTCCAATTCTTCAATCACCTCTCCCCATTCATAGGCATAGTTTTCTTGTAGAGGAGGTCTAATCAGTTGAGTTGGGCCTCCCTGTTCTCTTTGATCCCTAGGATCTCTCTGTCTAATATGAGGAGGGTTTCTCCTGAAATTGGGGTTCTGAATCTGGGGAGCAGGTGCGTTGTCCCTTGGAGGGTTTCTGTTGGATAAATTCATTCTTTCCATCATAAATTCCACCGTTCGAGACAAATAATCTAGCTTGGAATCTGTGGTCGACGTGGAAGGTTCTTCTTTGATCGTGACTCTCCTTTCTGTCATTTGACGTGCCCGTTTCGCCAACAGATTAGCCTCTACACTAATGGCACTTTTCTGCATGTCTTCAAGGGTGGCAGCATTTCTTTCTCTTAATTGGTAAGACATGTCAGCATCGAATCCATCAGGGAATTTAATCAATGACAAACCCAGGGGAGGCTTGATTTCAGTTGGGATTGCATTATACAAGTTGTTAAAACGGATACAGTAATCTTGGATAGTTTCACCTTGATTTCTTTTTATGTTCTCGTACTCTAACAGTATTTGAAGAGGGTTTTTCTTTACCTCCCATCTGTCAAGAAAGCTTCTTTGGAATGCGACAAGGTCAGGGATTGATGCAGCGGGTAAA
>JASDQU010102003.1:39650-50481 GCA_032191745.1 Picea mariana
TAACTCTTGTCCTTGCTCGTCCTGCAACCAACAATGTTCTTTTTGTTTTTAAAATGTTCAAAGCATTACATTTTCATAGGCACTCCGGTTCCTTTCAGTTTTATAGGCACCCCGACCTTTCATCAAATAAACAAATTACATTATTAATTTGGGGACTCAAAACCAAGGTATTACACTATACCTCTATGAGAGAATCTCGTGTTCCATACTAACCACAAAACAAATCCTTTTATATTAGAGACTCTAAATTCTTCATACTCCCAAGTTTTAACAAATAATATAAAATCAATTTCATTCAAAATTTAACATAACTTGGAACGTGTACTCTATAAGAAATCACAACAATTCCAAAAAATCAATGTACTATTTAATGAATATACCCTTAATTTAATGGATATACCCTTAATTTTTCAAAGTAAAATAATTAATATAAACATTAAAAATGTGACATGTAATTGGCCTCCTAGTTCAAGTCACGATATTATTTTAAAAAATAAATAAGTCACAATATTATTATATAAATTAAATATGTGACATGTAGTTGGCCTCCTAATTTTGGCATTGCCCACCTAATGCACCTATATTTCAATATCCTTGGTTATTGGATATGACCATCATAAAATATACAATAATTTGGTGTTTCTTTTAGATACTTAAATATTGTATTCGGAATGATTTGATATGATTAACTTCGGTTGACAAAAAAAATTGTTACCGACTTTCATTACTTACGCAATGTCAAGATTGATAACCTCGCATTGGCGAGCTTAATGAGATAACTAAATGGCTTAGATGTGTCGAAAGTGAAAAACAGTTATTAGTTGAGATATATAAATTAATTATACCTTATTTTGTCTTAAGCGTGGGATTGTGTACTATTAGCATAGGTAGTTGTACTGGTCTTAATTTGGAATACTTCATAAATATATTACCTAAAAAAGAAGAGAGCAAGTTTTTACAATAAAATTATTATAAATGTTTGTTGAATGATTACACATGTTTGTTGAACTTAGTTTGTAGGTTCCAAATCGACATCGACATGATGTTAGGAAAGCAATGAGTTCGAAATTCATTATAAAAATGATTATGTTAATATTAGTTTATGATGATGATGATGTTTATTGTTTTTTAAAATTAATACGATTATTAAATCAATAAACGAAAATATTATTTAGAGTGTAATTTTTGTATTTAAGTCCGATGGAAATGTAAGTACTAAGATTATTATAATTTGTATAAGCGAGGAGGTTTTTAAGAGTAATTAAGTTATAAAACTATGTAAAGTTATATTTTATATTTTATAGTTCTTCTCAACAAGGGTTGGTGACAAGAAATTAATTATAATATAGGGGTCAAGAAATAATGTTTTTTTTTTCACTACGCTTTTTGGAATTTATATAGACAATTTAGATAATTGCCTAGAGGAAACGAGATATGTGAACATTGACCTCATAAGGCTAGTTATTATCCACCTCCTTTATGCAAAAGACAATGTTCTTTTAGTAAGCCAATATTTTGATCTCAAAAAGTAGTTTAAAATATCTTAATGATTTTATCAGTACCTTTGGGATGGGTCAGTACTAATAAAACAAAGATAATAAGTTTCAAGTTTAGGCATGTCACATACCCTATGCTTGTTTATGATAATTAAACTTGGAAGAAGCACTTTCATATAAGTATCTTGGAATTGATATCCATTATAAGTTTAATTAGAATTGTAGTATTAAAAAATGATTAGCAGAGGTTAGAAATATTTTTTTGGTCTTGAAAATAAGTGTAAAAAAAAAGAAAAAAGAAGTTTCTATTTGACACACTTATTATCCTAGTGATTATGTATGGTTATGAAGTCTAGGGTTGTAGTATTTTTAGGGAGACTTGGAGGAAAATCGAACAAATCTAGAAGTGTTTTATAATAAACAATATTATAATTAAAGACAATATATCCTACCATATCCTTCTTCTAAAGGATGGTATCCCACCCATAAAGACTAAGGCTATGATAAGGTAATTATGGTACAAGTATAAGTTGGCTAACATGAAGAAATATGGGTTTCCTATCACATCCTCAAACATTGATAAAAGTCACTCAAGCCTAACTTAGAGAGGGTGGACTAGATATGTTATGTTTGGATATGTTATTAGGAGTAGTGGTGTAGCGTGAAAACGCCACCAACTCAAAACCAAACTGTTCTAAAAACCAGATTGTAGCATACCCAACCACCCAGGTCGGGCAATGCCACTTGAAACTTTCATGCTCTGATATATATGTATATCTAATGCAATTTAAACAGACATAAACATTCTTCTCATACCCATATTCATGCGGAAGTGACAATAACACATACATGCAATATATACAGACAATTCTGATAACATTATAACACATGTACAATATACACAACATTTAAACATAGCATGTAAAATTAATATATATTTGGTACTTATCTTTTATGAGAAGACCAACGACTGCGTGCAGACCTTTCACGAACCTCCCAACCTTAGACCACGCTGCTCCAAGCTATCAACAATGGGTCACCCCTAAGCTGTGACTAAAATACACCTAGGGAAAAGGAATCCTAGGCTAGGCTGAGACTATGGAAAGCTGCACAATGCACATGAACTATTCTCTCCAAGGATCCTACATACGCCCATCGCTCACAGACTCTCATTCCCCACATGCCTATCCCACCTTGGGAATATGCACCTTCACTGTTCCACAGTCCATCGGCTGCTCCACTTCCCTTCTAGGGCTTCAGCAGCAGGCTAGATCAGGAATTATCAGAGCTCTATAGCTGTTGTTGGACTCTCTCTAGGAGAAATCACTTCCCCAACAATCTCTCTCACTTGGAGAGAGTTGCTCACAGGCCTGGCAACCTACTTCTTCAACTACGGGCCTAACAACTCACCTCTTCAAACCATAATAGAAAAAATGGGTAAGGCAAGGGATGGCTCAACAAATTACAGAGATTCACAATGACAAAGGTTCAACAATCGCGTAAATGACTCTAGCTACGTTCCTGTTCAGTATGTGCGTGAACTGGACAAGGGATGGAAAGAATCGTGAGTGAACTCGTGAGGAAATATGGCAAGCAATGGTCAAAATGTTGAGAACGACCAGAATGCTCAGAGTGAGAATGGTGAGTGAACTCGTGAGTGCCAGAATGGTGAGAACCCCCATGATGGTGGAAATTCCCATATAAATATGCATGCGTCTCGGATGACACTTGGCTCTCCAGGAGCTCGTTCCTCTCCAATTGGATTTCCATTCCTCTCCCCAAAGGAACTTAGGATAACTGGGTTTATTTCCCAAACTGTAATAATTTAGGAAATACATTATAATATTCCCTTGGTTTAAGCCCTCAAGCTTAGCTCCTTTTTCCTCGCCTCCCATCCCCCTTTCCCTTTCCCTTCCTAGTGGAGCTTAGTCCCCCATAACTCTTTATTCGTGGTTGTTCTACATGCAGCGATGTATTTTATTAATGATCTACATAAATACATATACACAAATAGGCTCACTGGCCTTAACATATAGGCTCTCCGGCCTAATAAACACATAATCCTACCAGCTTATAAATACTTGGCTCACCAGCCTATAACATCATTAAACATCATTACAATTCAACAGGGGCTCGGCCTTGGGGTATTACAATCCCCTCCCCTTATTTTTGCACCGTCCTCAGTGCAACTCATTTACATAACATCAACAAGATTTTCAAAATCTTCAAAAATATGCGGGTATTATGCCCACATAGCATCTTCATGCTCCCATGTTGTGTCCTCAGGACCGTACCAGGTCCATTGGACCTTTACAATCCCTATGGCTTGATTTTGGAGTTGTTTTATTTTCCGGTCCATAATGCATACCAAATGCACTTGAAAAGTTTTTTCTTGCTCCACCTGAATCACATTCCAATCAATAACATGATTAGTATCATGTATATATTTCTTAAGCAATGATACATGTAATACATTATGTATAGACATAGATGGAGGTAATGCAAGCATGTAAGCTATTGTTCCAATCCTCGCAAGGATTTCAAACGACCCACAATATTTGGCTGGCAACTTGGAACAATTTCCCAACTTCAAGAAACTTATGTTGGCCTTCACCTTCAAGAAAACATGATCACCCACTTTAAACTCCCTGTGATTTATGTTCTTGTCAGCATAGTTTTTCTTCCTGTCTTGGGCAACCTTTAAATTCTGTTTAATCTTCATCATTTTCTCTTCCATTTCTCTCAGAAACTCTGGCACAATGACTACTCTGTCAGCTGGGTTGTCCCAACTTACTGGTGTGTTTCACTTTCTTCCATAAAGTGCCTCAAATGGGCTCATCTTCAGTGAGGCTCGGTACCCATTGTTGTAGGCAAATTCTACCAAGTGTAGATAATCTTCCCATTTAGATGGTTTGTCCATCACATACATCCTTAGCATATCCTTTATCACATGGTTCACCCTTTCTGTTTTCCCATTAGACTTTGGGTGATAAGTTGTGTTGAAGTTCAAATTTGCTCTGAACCCTTTAAATAACCCCTTCCAAAACTTTGAGGTAAACTTTGGGTCTCTGTCAAACACAATTGTCTTGGGTATGCCATGCAAGTGTGCTACTTCCCTCATATAAATATCAACAACATTGGTTTCCTTGTGAGTAACCTCCATAAGAATGAAATGGGCACCTTTAGTAAGCTTGTCCACCACCACCATGATAGCATCATGTTGCTTGCTTGTTCTGGGCAATTTGGTGATGAAATCCATTGCCACCACTTCCCACTTCCACTCAGGGATGGGTAATGGCTGCAACAACCCAACTGGGTGTCTATGCTCAACTTTGACCCTTTGACACTCTAAGCATTTAGCTATGTATTCAGGAATCTCCCTCTTCATTCATGGCCAATAATATTGGCTCTTGACTGCTAAAACTGTTTTCTAATATCATGGGTGCCCAGCATAAGGTACATTATGCATCTCTTTTAAAATTGTACTCCTCAATTCAGGAGAATTGGGCACATAAACTCTGTTCATGTACAAGATAATTCATCAATTCCCAATTTATAATCTTCAATCTTCTGCTGCATTTTACCTTGCTGCAATTTTGTTACCAATTCTTTGTACTGCAAATCTAGTTTTGCAACCTCAAAAATTATGCCTTTAAGATCAGTTTGATACATGCTAATGGTTGTAGCATGTAGTTCATGCACTCTCTTGCTGAGTGCATCATCCACTTTGTTATCCTTTCCTTTGATGTGCTTAATATCAAAGTCATACTCATGGAGGAATTCCAACCATCTGCTCTACCTAGCATTCAAATTTGGTTGATCAAACAAATATTTCAGACCGTTATGGTCTATCCTCAACTCAAACCTCTTCCCCATGAGGTAGTTCCTCCACTTCTTCAAGGAATGCACTATGGATGCCAACTCCAAATAATGAGTGAAATAGAGCCTTTCATGCTCTTTCAGTTTTCTAGATTCAAAACATACCACAAATCCATTTTGGCTGAGGACTCCACCAAGTCCTTCTTTGCATGCATCGGTGCAAACCAAAAAATATTCATTTGGATCTGCAATCCTTAGAATTGGAGCACTGGTTAACAACTACTTCAATTGCTGGAAGCTCTTTTCACATTCTGTTATCCATTGAAACTTCACCCCCTTCCTTTGCAAGGAAGTGATTGGGTGAGAAATTCTCGAAAACCCTGTAATGATCCTTACTTGATGATATCCTGACCTGAGATCAAACTTTGAGAATATCTTTTCATCTTTTAACTATCAAAGAGATCATCGATCCTAGGCAAAGGATACTTGTTCTTTATGGTCACTTTGTTCAATTGTCTGAAATCGATGCACAATCTGAATGTCCCATCTTTCCCATATTTCTTCTTCACGAACAAGACAGGGGCACCCCAAGGTGACACACTTGGGCATATATACCCCTTCTTCAGAAGCTCTTCAAGCTGCATTTGCAACTCCTTCATCTCTGGTGTACTCATTCTGTAGGGAGTCCTTGATACTGGAGTTGCTCCAGGAATAAACTTAATAGAGAAATAAATATCTCTCTTTGGGGGTAGTCTTGGTATCTCCTCGAACACATCTTCAAAATATTTCAGGACTAAATGATCCTCTAGATTTGGCACCTTATCCTTAGGTGCTTCTTACATATGTGCTGCAAATATCTGGCAACCCTTCCTATAACACTTCTTTAGCTACATTGTTGAGATATCTCGGACAATAAATGCCCTAGGAATTCCTTGGATTGTTCTTAGGTTCCCCTCCTCATCCAGGCAAGTAAATGCATTGTTATGATAGTCTAATACATCATGGTGTTGGTCCAACCAATACATACCAATTAGACAGTCATATCAACCCAATGGAAAGATGTTCAAATCTACCTTGGTACTTAGCACATTCATGTCCACTAGACATGATTTAACCAACTCAACAACTTTTCTCTTGGCTCTTGTAGCTAGTTGTACCAGCCAAGATTTCCCATGCTTGCTTCTTGGCAAAAATAATATTTCCACAACTTTAGGATCTATGTAACTATGACTAGCTCCTGGGTCTATTAAAATAGTAAAGGAATGGTTATTGATCATACCTTCAACTTCAATCATGTGTGATTGAAACTCAACTTGCTTGTTGTCTAGGGCTGCATAGATATTTGGTACACATATGCCCATGTCCTCCACTATTTCTTCTTGTTGTACATTGTGGACAACTCTCACTTTTTCACCTTTGTGAGGAAAATCTCTATAATTTTGGTCTCCTTTACAGCCCCAACATTGAATGGGTGTCTATCTTGGCCTTTCCCCACCTACTTCAGCCATTCTATGCTCTCTAAAAGATGGTTTTCCTTCAACTGTTTCTAAAAAATGGAGGCTTATTTCCCTTCTGCCTCTGTTCCTTCTTGAAATTCTTCTTGTCCTCCCAATCCTTCTGGAAAGCAGGCTTTCCTTTTTGTTGATCATATAAGAATGTTTCTCTCCTTATAGTTTCTTCCAAATTCTTTGGATCATCATATTGGATTTTATCATTGATGAAAGATGGCAGCCCACTCAGGTACCTGGATCTTCACTGTCTCATCCTTGATGAAGGAGACATACTTCAACAACTCTAAGAATATCCTTTCATATTCATCAATAGTCATGTTTTCCACTTTGATTTCAAATAACTCTTTCATCTTTTTATCATAATACCTCTTGGTCAGGTATTTCTTCTCGAAATTCCTCTTGCATTGTTTCCAAGTCACATTTTTCTCCTTGAGGTGTTGTACTTTCACAAGTTGATCCCACCACATGGATGCCTTTCCTTTCAGCTGATGGATGGAAATTATTCCCTCTACATGAGAAGAATAGTTATGCAATTGGAAATACTTCCTCATGCCTAGAAACCATGTCTCAACATCTTCATCCTTCTTGTGCTCTCCATCAAAAGTAGGAGGTTTGATCTTATTCATTTCTCCTTTCAACTCATCCACCCTAGACCTCCTATGCTTCCTGATAGGGGATGGACTTGAGCTGTTGTGTGATATTCTATGGGAATTCTTTTTGGAGTGATGCTGATGTCTTCTACCACTCCTTGATCTTCCTTTCTTCTCAGTGGTCTCGTGACTTCCTGATTTGTTGGAGCCACTCTCCTTATCCAAATTCTTTTCAATTCTTTTCAGGATTTGAATTAACTTCATGTTGAAGTCTTATTGCTATTCCTTGGCCTTCATAAGCCTATCATTATTATCCTTGTGGCTCTGGACATCTGTCTGCAATGTTCTGAGGGTCTCAACCATATTTATGTCTTCCTCCTTTTCTCCCCATGTGCATTGGAATTGGTTCCTTCCATATCCAACTGGACATTCAACCCTCTGATTTCATCTTCTTGACTGAATATTATCAGAGTATCCTCCATCACTCTACACTCTGTGCTAACTTCGATCTAATAGCTGTTAATTCTACAAAAAATTGCAACCAACGGAACTTTGTTAGGAAAATTGTCCTTAATAGTTTCATGAGAACATGAACCATTCTGATTCATTAATATATCATAATTCTTTTATGTTGATTTCCTGAGAAATTGACTGTTCAGATCCAATTTCTGGGTGAACAATTATCTTCTACTGTTCAAGACCTTTCTAATGGCTATTTCCATGCTCAATTCTAAGTTTTGAGTTGGAAGTTAGGGATATTTGAACAATCTGTCCCTTTCCTATTCTTAAAACAAAATTTCAAGCGCTAGCCCCATTCCTTTGGCCCCCAAACTCATTTGACCTCCGGCTATGACCCAGCGCTAACAACTATGCGCTTATCCTTTGCTTCGGGCCTCTAGGGCTCCGAAAATTTGGGGCTTCGTAGGATCTGCCTCCATTACAACACATTTTCCCCGAATGTCGATTCTCTGAATACTTGAAGGACGTATAGATCAATGGTCCTCCTTCCTTGTTTAGATCTGCGGTGGATCGAAGCTCCGAGACTCTAGGCTTCAACAATTTTCAAAGTACATCAAAACAAATCTCTCGGACTGCTAAACTGGCTAACCAATGAAGGATAGTGGATCTACGGTCCACATTCTCTGCTCAGATCTACGGTGGATCAGAGCTCTGGGACTCTGGGCTTCAATAGTTTCCAAAACACTTCACTACCAATCTCCCGAAGTTCCGACCCACCATAAATCCCCTCTCGTACCTCCACGTGTCATATGTGATCAATGATCACGATGGACTTCGGCCTTCGGGCCTCCAGAAGTCCTCAACTGCAAAAATTATGCAATGCAATCCCCCAGAGTACCACTCCTTCAGACTATGGAATCTAGCACCACGCGTCCCCTCCTAATGGACGACGATGATTTAATCCTCTCTTCGGAGATTCAAGACTCTTCATAATTAACAATTCTTGACCAAGTTCCTCCAGAGTGCCAAGTCTCCGGACTATAGGATCTGGTGCCTCGTGGCAAAACACTAGAAGTGAACACATGGCCCAATCCGAGGGGTGACACGTGTCAAGATCTACATGAAAAATCAGCCTTCAGAAAGAATATAGCACACTAACATGTGGCATGCATCATGTGTGTCCACATCACCCTAGGTGTCGTCACTTCCATGTCACTTTGGAACTTCGTGACTTCGGGACTCCAGGACTTCGTAGGTCCGGAATTTCTTCCAACAATTTTCTCGAACGCCAAACTCATGAACTTCTTAACCTTCCGGGGCCCACGAAGTACAACTGTCATCAATCAAAGTGGTGACACGTGGCCCCACTGTTGAGTGCCACATGTTAGGTTCCAATCAATGCTAAGGGCCTATCAAAAGTACAAAAACAAGTGACACGTGGTAGACCTAGGTAGGTCCATGTCACCCTAGGTGATGTCATCTTTCCATGTCATACCCGATGCTTCGGGACTTTGGGGATTTATTTCCTTCAACATTTTCTCCAAGCTGTCGAACTGCCAAATTTGCGAACTACCAAACTTGTCCACGTCACTCCCAGTGATGTCATCTTTCCACATCACTTCGACACCCGGGACTTTGACGATTTCTTCACATTGACACTTTTTCAAAAACTTTGAACTGCCGACTGCCGAATAGATCCACATCACCCTCGGTGACATCATCATGTCACATCACTTCAGCACCTGGGACTTCAATGATTTCTTCACATTGACACTTTGTCAAAACTCCCGAACTATCGACCGTTGATGGTTTCCGACCATAGCTTTGGGACTTCGGTGATTTCTCCACCATGCAACCTTTAATGGATTTCCCCGAACGCCGAACCATAAGAGAAATCCAATGGATCTCCTCCTTTCGAATGATCTATGACTAAGAACCACTTCGGGACTTCTGAAGATTTAGTTGCTGAACACCCCACAACCCCCGAATTGCCGAACTTTGCTTAATTTGAGGACACGTGTCCCTTGGAAATGGATGATCTAGATTAGTTCCGAACTTCAGGACTTCGGTAGTTTTCTCTTCTTATAATTTTAAAATGGCTGGAGGGGCGAAGTCTGAAGGACTTCTATGCTTAACCTTCATGCACCTTCTCCTCCCAACAAAATCCAACGACCCAATTTAACTTTGTGGCCCCATACCACATCTGTCGTGGTTTATCAAACCGTTATACCTCCTGAGCTTCTGAACATAGCGAAGGTGTTCCCCCAGCTCCCTCCTAGCACTCTATACATCAATTTCTTGTGGAAATTTAGCTCCAAATTCCACATTTGTGGTCCATCCAAGTCCAGTGTGGAAACCATGGGCTCTGATACCATATTGTAGCATCCCCTGACTGCCCATGATGGGGAAAACGCCACCAACTCAAAACCAAATTATTCTGAAAACCAGATTGTAGCATACCCAACCACCCAGGCCGGACAATGCCACTTGAAACTTTCATCCTCTAATATATATGTATATCTAATGCAATTTAAACCAACAGAAACATTCCGCTCATACCCATATTCATGTGGAAGAGACAACAACAGATACATGAAATATATACACGTAATTTTGATAACATTATAACACATGTACAAGATACACAACATTTAAACATAGCATGTAAAATTAACATATATTTGGTACTTATCTTGTATGAGAAGACCACCGATTGCGTGCAGACCTTCCACGAACCTCCCAGCCTTAGACCACGTTGCTCCATGCTATCAGCAACAGGTCACCCTCGAGCTGGGAGTAAACTCCACCCAGGGAAAAGGAATCCTAGGCTAGGTTGAGACTATGGAAATATAAGAACAATTTTTTGAAAGATTTATAATATAACTAGAAGGTGGACAAGACCTAAAACATCCTAGGAAAAGAGACTTTATAAAGTTTGCAACTCTAACAAAGTACA
>JASDQU010102003.1:50748-62347 GCA_032191745.1 Picea mariana
CACGATATTATTTTAAAAAATAAATAAGTCACAATATTATTATATAAATTAAATATGTGACATGTAGTTGGCCTCCTAATTTTGGCATTGCCCACCTAATGCACCTATATTTCAATATCCTTGGTTATTGGATATGACCATCATAAAATATACAATAATTTGGTGTTTCTTTTAGATACTTAAATATTGTATTCGGAATGATTTGATATGATTAACTTCGGTTGACAAAAAAAATTGTTACCGACTTTCATTACTTACGCAATGTCAAGATTGATAACCTCGCATTGGCGAGCTTAATGAGATAACTAAATGGCTTAGATGTGTCGAAAGTGAAAAACAGTTATTAGTTGAGATATATAAATTAATTATACCTTATTTTGTCTTAAACGTGGGATTGTGTACTATGAGCATAGGTAGTTGTACTAGTCTAAATTTGGAATACTTCATAAATATATTACCTAAAAAAGAAGAGAGCAAGTTTTTACAATAAAATTATTATAAACGTTTGTTGAATGATTACACATGTTTGTTGAACTTAGTTTGTAGGTTCCAAATCGACATCGACATGATGTTAGGAAAGCAATGAGTTCAAAATTCATTATAAAAATGATTATGCTAGTATTAGTTGATGATATGATGTTTATTGTTTTTTAAAATTAATACGATTATTAAATAAATAAACGAAAATATTATTTAGAGTGTCATTTTTGTATTTAAGCCTGATGGAAATGTAAGTACTAAGATTATTATAATTTGTATAAGCGAGGAGGTTTTTAAGAGTAATTAAGTTATAAAACTATGTAAAGTTATATTTTATATCTTATAGTTCTTTTCAACAAGGGTTGGTGACAATAAATTAATTGTAATATAGGGGTGAAGAAATAATGTTTTTTTTTTCACTACACTTTTTGAAATTTATATAGACAATTTAGATAATTGCCTAGAGGAAACGAGATATGTGAACATTGACCTCATAGGCCTAGTTATTATTCTCCTCCTTTATGCAAAAGACAATGTTCTTTTAGTAAGCTAATATTTTGATCTCAAAAAGTAGTTTAAAATTTCTTAATGATTTTTTCAGTACCTTTGGGATGGGTCAATACTAATAAAACAAAGATAATAAGTTTCAAGTTTAGGCATGTCACATACCCTATGTTTGTTTATGATAATTAAACTTAGAAGAAGCACCTTCATATAAGTATCTTGGAATTGATATCCATTATAAGTTTAATTAGAATTGTAGTATTAAAAAATGATTAGCAGAGGTTAGAAATATTTTTTTGGTCTTGAAAATAAGTGTAAATAAGTTGAGCTCTGATTCTAAGGAAAAAAAATAAGTTTCTATTTGATACACTTATTATCCTAGTGATTATGTATGGTTATGAAGTCTAGGATTGTAGTATTTTTAGGGAGACTTGGAGGAAAATCGAACAAATCTAGAAATGTTTTATAATAAACAATATCATAATTAAAGACAATATATCCTACCATATCCTTCTTCTAAAGGATGGTATCCCACCCATAAAGACTAAGGCTATGATAAGGTAATTATGGTACAAGTATAAGTTGGATAACATGAAGAAATATGGGTTTCCTATCACATCCTCAAACATTGATAAAAGTCACTCAAGCCTAACTTAGAGAGGGTGGACTAGATATGTTATGTTTGGATATGTTATTAGGAGTAGTGGTGTAGCGTGAAAACGTCACCAAATCAAAACCAAACTGTTCTAAAAACCAGATTGTAGCATACCCAGCCACCCAGGTCGAGCAATTCCACTTGAAACTTTCATGCTCTGATATATATGTATATCTAATGAAATTTAAACAGACATAAACATTCTTCTCATACCCATATTCATGCGAAAGAGACAATAACACATACATGCAATATATACAGACAATTCTGATAACATTATAACACATGTACAAGATACACAACATTTAAACATAGCATGTAAAATTAACATAGATTTGGTACTTATCTTTTATGAGAAGACCACCGATTGCGTGCTGACCTTCCACGAACCTCCCAACCTTAGACCACGCTGCTCCAAGCTATCAACAATGGGTCACCCCTAAGCTGGGACTAAAATCCACTTAGGGAAAAGGAATCCTAGGCTAGGTTGAGACTATGGAAAGCTGCACAATGCACATGAACTATTCTCTCCAAGGATCCTACATACGCCCACCGCTCACAGAATCTCATTCCCCACATGCCTATCCCACCCTGGGAATATGCACCTTCACTGTTTCACAGTCCATCAGTTGCTCCACTTCCCTTCCAGGGCTTCAGCATCAGGCCGGATCAGGAATTCTTAGAGCTTTGTAGCTGTTGTTGGACTCCCTCTAGGAGAAATCACTTCCCCAACAATCACTCTCACCTGGAGAGAGTTGCTCACAGGCCTAACAACCTACTTCTTCAACTACGGGCCTAACAACCCGCCTCTTCAAACCATAATAGAAAAAATGGGTAAGGCAAGGGATGGCTCAACAAATTACAGAGGTTCACAATGACAAAGGTTCAGCAATCGCGTAAATGGCTCTAGCTACGTTCCTGTTCAATGTCTGCGTGAACTGGACAAGGGATGGAAAGAATCATGAGTGAAATTGTGAGGAAATATGGAAAGCAATGGTCAGAATGTTGAGAATGGACATAATGCTCAAAGCGAAAATGGTGAGTGAACTCGTGAGTGCCAGAATGGTGAGAACCCCCACAATGGTGGAAATTCCCATATAAATATGCATGCATCCTGGATGACACTTGGCTCTCTAGGAGCTCGTTCCTCTCCAATTGGAGTTCCATTCCTCTCCCCAAAGGAACTTAGGATAACTGGGTTTATTTCCCAAACTGTAATAATTTAGGAAATACATTATAATATTCCCTTGGTTTAAGCCCTCAAGCTTAGCCCCTTTTTCCTAGCCTCCCAACCCCCTTTCCCTTTTCCTTCCTAATGGAGCTTAGTCCCCCATAACTCTTTCTTCATGGTTGTTCTACATGCAGCGATGTATTTTATTAATGATCTACATAAATGCATATACAAAAATAGGCTCACTGGCCTTAGCATATAATCTCTCCGGCCTAATAAACACATAATCCTACCAGCTTATAAATACTTGGCTCACCAACCTATAACATCATTAAACATCATTACAATTCAACAGGGGCTCGGCCTTGGGGTATTACAATCCCCTCCCCTTATTTTTGCACTGTCCTTAGTGCAACTCATTTACATAACATCAACAAGATTTTCAAAATCTTCAAAAATATGCGGGTATTATGCCCACATAGCATCTTCATGCTCCCATGTTGTGTCCTCAGGACCGTACCAGGTCCATTGGACCTTTACAATCCCTATGGCTCGATTTTGGAGTTGTTTTATTTTCCGGTCCAGAATGCATACCAAATGCACTTGAAAAGCGCTTTCTTGCTCCACCTGAATCACATTCCAATCAATAACATGATTAACATCATGTATATATTTCTTAAGCAATGATACATGTAATAAATTATGTATAGACATAGATGGAGGTAATGCAATCATGTAAGCTACTGGTCCAATCCTCGCAAGGATTTCAAACCACCCACAATATCTGGCTGGCAACTTGGAACAATTTCCCAACTTCAGGAAACTTATGTTGGCCTTCACCTTCAAGAAAACATGATCACCCACTTTAAATTCCCTGTGAGTTATGTTCTTGTTAGCATAGTTTTTCTTCCCGTCTTGGGAAACCTTTAAATTCTATTTAATCTTCATCATTTTCTCTTCCATTTCTCTCAGAAACTCTGGCACAATGACTACTCTGTCAGCTAGGTTGTCCCAGCTTACTGGTGTGTTTCACTTTTTGCCATAAAGTGCCTCAAATGGGCTCATCTTCAGTGAGGCTTGGTACCCATTGTTGTAGGCAAATTCTACCAAGTGTAGATAATCTTCCCATTTAGATGGTTTATCCATCACATACATCCTTAGCATATCCTTTATCACTTGGTTCACCCTTTTTGTTTTCCCATTAGACTATGGGTGATAAGTTGTGTTGAAGTTCAGATTTGTTATGAACCCTCTAAATAACCCCTTCCAAAACTTTGAGGTAAACTTTGGGTCTCTGTCAGACACAATTGTCTTGGGTATGCCATGCAAGTGTGCTACTTCCCTCATACAAATATCAGCAACATTGGTTTCCTTGTGAGCAACCTCCATAGGAATGAAATGGCACCTTTAGTAAGCTTGTCCACCACCACCATGATAGCATCATGTTGCTTGCTTGTTTTGGGCAATTTGGTGATGAAATCCATTGTCACCACTTCCCACTTCCACTCAGGGATGGGTAATGGCTATAGCAACCCAGCTGGGTGTCTATGCTCAACCTTGACCCTTTGACACTCTAAGCATTTAGCTATGTATTCAGGAATCTCCCTCTTCATTCATGGCCAATAATATTGGCTCTTGACTGATGAAACTGTTTTCTAATATCATGGGTGCCCAACATAAGGTACATTATGCATCTCTTTTAAAATTGTACTCCTCAATTCAGGAGAATTGGGCACATAAAATCTATTCATGTACAAGATAATTCATCAATTCCCAGTTTATAATCTTCAACCTTCTGCTACATTTTACCTTGCTGCAATTTTGTTACCAATTCCTTGTACTGCAAATCTAGTTTTGCAGCCTCAAAAATTATTCCTTTAAGATCAGTTTGATACATGCTAATGGTTGTAGCATGCAGTTCATGCACTCTCTTGCTGAGTGCATCAACCACTTTGTTATCCTTGCCTTTGATGTGCTTAATATCAAAGTCATACTCATGGAGGAATTCCAACCATCTGCTCTACCTAGCATTCAAATTTGGTTGATCAAACAAATATTTCAAACCGTTATGGTCTGTCCTCAACTCAAACCTCGTCCCCATGAGGTAGTTCCTCCACTTCTTCAAGGCATGCACTATGGATGCCAACTCCAAATAATGAGTGGAATAGAGCCTTTCATGCTCTTTCAGTTTTCTGGATTCAAAGCATACCACAAATCCATTTTGACTGAGGACTCCACCAAGTCCTTCTTTGCATGCATCGGTGCAAACCAAAAAATCTTCATTTGGATCTGCAAGCCTTAGAATTGGAGCATTGGTTAACAACTGCTTCAATTGCTGGAAGCTCTTTTCACATTCTGTTATCCATTGAAACTTCACCCCCTTCCTTTGCAAGGAAATGATTGGGTGAAAAATTCTCGAAAACCTTGCAATGATCCTTACTTGATGATATCATGACCTGAGATCAATCTTTGAGAATATCTTTGCATCTATTAACTATCAAATAGATCATCGATCCTAGGCAAAGGATACTTGTTCTTTATGGTCACTTTGTTCAATTGTCTGAAATCGATGCACAATTTGAATGTCCCATCTTTCCCATATTTCTTCTTCACGAACAAGACAGGGGCACCCCAAGGTGACACACTTGGGCATATATACCCCTTCTTCAGAAGCTCTTCAAGCTGCAATTGCAACTCCTTCAGCTCTGGTGTACTCATTCTATAGGGAGTCTTTGATACTGGAGCTGCTCTAGGAATAAACTTAATAGAGAAATAAATATCTCTCTTTGGGGGTAGTCTTGGTATCTCCTTGAACACATCTTCAAAATATTTCAGGACTAAATGATCCTCCTTAGGTGCTTCTTACATATGTGCTGCAAATATCTGGCAACCCTTCCTATAACACTTCTTCAACTACATTGTTGAGATCTCTCGGACAATAAATGCCCTATGAATTCCTTGGATTGTTCTTAGGTTCCCCTCCTCATCTAGGCAAGTAAATGCATTGTTATGATAGTCTAATACAACATGGTGTTGGTCCAACCAATACATACCAATTATACAGTCATATCAACCCAATGGAAAGATGTTCAAATATACCTTGGTACTTAGCCCATTCATGTCCACTGGACATGATTTAACCAACTCAACAACTTTTCTCTTGGTTCTTGTAGCTAGTTTTACCAGCCAAGATTTCCCATGCTTGCTTCTTGGCAAAAGCAATCTTTATACAACTTTAGGATATATGTAACTATGACTAGCTCCCGAGTCTATTAAAATAGTAAAGGAATGGTTATTGATCATACCTTCAACTTCAATCATGTGTGATTGAAACTCAGCTTGCTTGTTGTCTAGGGCTGCCTAGATATTTGGTACACTTATGCCCATGTCCTCCACTGTTTCTTCTTGCTGTACATTGTGGAAAACTCTCACTTTTTCACTTTTGTGAGGACAATCTTTATACTTGTGGTCTCCTTTACAGCCCCAACATTGAATGGGTGTCTGTCTTGGCCTTTCCCCACCTACTTCAGCCATCTATGCTCTCTAAAAGATGGTTTTCCTTGAGGACTGTTTCTAAAGAATGGAGGCTTATTTCCCTTCTGCCTCTGTTCCTTCTTGAAATTCTTCTTGTCCTCCCAATCCTTCTAGAAAGCGGGCTTTCCTTTTTGCTGATCATATAATATTTTTTCTCTCCTTATAGTTTCTTCTAGAGTCTTGGGATCATCATATTGGATTTTATCATTGATGAAAGATGGCAGCCCACTCAAGTACCTGAATCTTCATTGTCTCATCCTTGATGAAGGAGACATACTTCAACAACTCTAAGAATATCCTTTCATATTCATCAATAGTCATGTTTTCCAGTTTGAGTTCAAATAACTCTTTCATCTTTTTATCACAATACCTCTTGGTTAGGTATTTATTCTCGAAATGCCTCTTGAATTCTTTCCAAGTCACATTTTTCTCCCTGAGGTGTTGTACTTGCACAAGTTGATCCCACCACATGGATGCCTTTCCTTTCAGCTGATAGATGGAAATTATTCCCTCTACATGAAAAGAATAGTTATGCAATTGGAAATACTTCCTCATGCCTAGCAACCATGTCTCAACATCTTCATCCTTCTTGTGCTCTCCGTCAAAAGTAGGAGGTTTGATCTTATTCATTTCTCCTTTCAACTCATCCACCCTAGACCTCCTATGCTTCCTGACAGGGGATGGACTTGAGCTACTGTGTGATATTCTATGGGAATTCTTTTTGGAGTGAGGGTGATGTCTTCTACCACTCCTTGATCTTCCTTTCTTTTTAGGGCTCTCGTGACTTCCTAATTTGTTGGAGCCACTCTCCTTATCCAAATTATTTTCAATTATTTTCAGGATTTGAATTAACTTCATGTTGAAGTCTTCTTTCTGTTCCTTGGCCTTCGTAAGCCTATCATTATCATCCTTGTGGCTCTGGACATCTGTCTGCAATTTTCTGAGGGTCTTAGCCATATTTATGTCTTCCTACTTTTCTCCCCCATGTCCATTGGAGTTGGTTCCTTCCATATCCAACTAGACATTCAACCCTCTGATTTCATCTTCTTGACTGAATATTATCAGAGTGTCCTCCATCACTCTACACTCTGTGCTGACTGACAGTTGTTAATTCTGCAAAAAATTGCAACCAACATAACTTTGTTAGGAAAATTGTCCTTAATAGTTTCATGAGAACATGAACCATTCTGATTCATTAATATATCAGAATTCTTTTCTGTTGATTTCCTAATAAATTGACTGTTCAGATCCAATTTCTAGGTGAACAGTTATCTTCTACTATTCAAGACCTTTCTAATGGTTATTTCCATGCTCAATTCTAAGTTTTGAGCAGGAAGTTAGGGATATTTGAACAATCTGTCCCTTTCCTATTCTCAATACAAAATTTCAGGTGCTAGCCCCATTCCTTTGGACCCCAAACTCATTTGACCTCGGGCTATGACCCAACGCTAACAACTATGCACTTATCCTTTTCTTCAGGCCTCTAGGGCTCCGAAACTTTGGGGCTTCGTAGGATCTGCCTCCATTACAACACATTTTTTCCAAATGTCAATTCTCTAAATACTTGAAGGACGTATAGATCAATGGTCCTCCTTCCTTGTTTAGATCTACGGTGGATCGGAGCTCTGAGACTCTAGGCTTCAACAATTTTCAAAGTACATCAAAACAAATCTCCCGGACTGCCAAACTGGCTAACCCATGAAGGATAGTGGATCTACGGTCCACATTCTCTACTCATATCTACGGTGGATCAGAGCTCTTGGACTTTGGGCTTCAACAGTTTCCAAAACACTTCACTACCAATCTCCTGAAGTTTCGACCCACCAGAAATCCCCTCTCCTACCTCCACGTGTCATATGTGATCAACGATCATGATGGACTTCGGCCTTCGGTCCTCTAGAAGTCCTCAGCCACAAAAATTATGCAACACAATCCCCCGGAGTACCACTGCTCCAGACTACAGAATCTAGCACCACGCGTCCCCTCTCGATGGACGACGATGATTTACTTCGCTCTTCGGAGATTCAAGACTCTTCATAATTAACAATTCTTGACTAAGTTCCTCCGGAGTGCCAATTCTCCGGACTGTAGGATCTGGCGCCACGTGGCAAAACATTAGAAGCGAACACATGTCCCAATCTGAGGGTTGACATGTGTCAAGCTCTACATGAAAAATCAGCCTTTAAAAATCAGATAGCACACTAACATGTGGTACGCATCATGTGTGTCCACATCACCCTTGGGGTCGTCACTGCCACGTCACTTTGGAACTTCGGGACTTCGGAGGTATGGAATTTCTTCCAACATTTTTCTCGAACACCAAACTCATGAACTGCTTAACCTTCCGGGGCCCACGAAGTACAATTGTCATCAATCAAAGTGGTGACATGTGGCCCCACTGTTGAGTGACACATGTTAAGTTCCAATCAATCCTAAGGGCCTGTCAAAAGTACAAAAACAAGTGACACGTGGCAGACCTAGGTAGGTCCATGTCACCCTAGGTGATGTCATCTTTCCATGTCATACCCGACGCTTTGAGATTTCGGGGATTTATTTCCTTCAACATTTTCTCCAAGCTATTGAACTGTCAAATTTCCGAACTGCCAAACTTGTCCACGTCACCCCCAGTGATGTCATCTTTCCACATCACTTTGACACCCAGGACTTCGAAGATTTCTTCACATTGACACTTTTTCAAAAACTTCGAACTGTCGACTACCGAATAGATCCACATCACCCTCGGTGACATCATCATGTCACATCACTTTGGCACCTAGGACTTCCGTGATTTATTCACATTGACACTTTTTCAAAACTCCCGAACTGCTAACCGTCGATGGTTGCTGACCGTAGCTTTGGGACTTCGGTGGTTTCTCCGCCACACAACCTTTAATGGATTTCCCCGAGCGTCGAACCATAAGAGAAATCCAATGGATCTTCTCCTTCTGAATGATCTATGACTAAGAACCACTCTGGGACTTCTGAGGATTTAGCTCCTGAACACCCCACAACCCCCAAATTACCGAACTTTGCTTAATCTGAGGACACGTGTCCCTAGGAAATGGACGATCTAGATTAGTTCCAAACTTTGGGACTTCGGTAGTTTTCTCTTCTTATAATTTTAAAACGTCTGGAGGGGCAAAGTCTGAAGGACTTCTATGCTTAACCTTCATGCACCTTCTCCTCCCAACAAAATCCAATGAACCAATTTAACTTTGTGGCCCCATACCACATCTGTCATGGTTTATCAAACCATTATACCTCCTGAGCTTCTGAACACAGCCAAGGTGTTCCCCCAACTCCCTCCTGGCACTCTGTACATCAATTTCTTGTGAAAATTTAACTTTAAATTCCACATTCGTGGCCCATCCAAGTCCAATGTGGAAACCATGGGCTTTGATACCATACTGTAGCATCCCCTGACCGCCCATGATGGGGAACACACCACCAACTCAAAACTAAATTGTTCTGAAAACCAGATTGTAGCATACCCAACCACCCAGGCCAGACAATGCCACTTGAAACTTTCATCCTCTGATATATATGTATATCTAATGCAATTTAAACCTACATAAACATTCCGCTCATACCCATATTCATGTGGAAGATACAACAACACATACATGCAATATATACATGTAATTTTGATAACATTATAACACATGTACAAGATACACAACATTTAAACATAGCATGTAAAATTAACATATATTTGGTACTTATCTTCTATGAGAAGACCAACGACTGCGTGCAGACCTTCCACGAACCTCCCAGCCTTATACCACGCTACTCCATGCTATCAGCAACAGGTCACCCCCGAGTTGGGACTAAACTCCACCCAGGGAAAAGGAATCCTAGGCTAGGTTGAGACTATGGAAATATAAGAACAATTTTTTGAAAGATTTATAGTATAACTAGAAGGTGGACAAGACCTAAAACATCCTAGGAAGAGAGACTTTATAAAGTTTGCAACTCTAACAAAGTACAAGATCAAAAACATTTTCTTTTAGAGTGCATAACTAAATGAAGATTAATTCTCACTTTCAAAATATTTGTAATACCCTTGATATTTATAATGTGTTAACCCATTCCCCCGAGGTGTAGAACAATCATTGATGGAGTGTACAGTTAAGGCACTCCATTATGTGAAGTCATCGGTTCGAAACCCTTGACTAGCCTTGTGTGTCACGTGAGGGGTCGTGTTGGCATGCCCGGGGCTATAGTGGTAGCAGTCGGATAACACGACCATGTGTCAAGCGAGTACTTTCCCAACTAGTTGTTGATTTCCCCAGTCAACAAAAAAAAAATGTGTTAAACCATGAAAACCAAAGTGAACTAAGTAATCTTATTTCCAAGCTATTTGATCTTATAAGTAACATAATAAAACAAAAAAAATAATTCTTGTTAGTTAATATTTGATAGTCATCAATGTTAGTTTCAAACGAGAGTATCATTGTCATCATCATCATTAAAGGTAGCAAAAGTTAGAGAAACCGATATTCATGCTCAATCTCCTTTATATCACAACTTTTACAAATTTGTTCATCCAAAATGGTTTTAGGTTAGTCCAATAACTAATTTTACTATAAAAATCATGAATATTAATTTTCTTTTGTCAATATTTATTTTATTTTTTAAACTTAATATTTATCATAAAAATAATTTTAATAAATCAAAATAAAATTTGTAAACTTAACCTAAAAGTTGATGAGAGAAAAACTAAGATTAAATATAAATATTGATGAGAAAAAAAAACTAACATTAAATATAAACATGGAGGAAATACCATGCCATTTAACCAAAAGACAAACTATCATATAGTATTAAATTAAATCAGTATTAAATTAAATGAGTGAAGTTCAATGTAAAAACGTTTGACTATCATTATTGATATTGACACTCTAGTTTAAATTTTATAAATAAATCATTTAAATATATAATAAGAATAATTAAATATATCATAATTAAATATAAATATGGAGGAAATACCATGCCATTTAACCAAAAGATAAACTATTAATGAGTGAAGTTCAATGTAAAAACTTTTGACTATCATTATTGGCACTTAGTTTAAATTTTATAAATAAATCATTTAAATATATAATAAGAAATAATTAAATATATCCTAGTTAAGTTTTAAATTTAATTTTGAACCCTTTAGGTATGGTTGCACACTATCAAGAAATTTTTAAGAAACACATTTAAGTTTGTATGTATAATAAATGGATGAATATTTTTTTTTTTCACAATTTTCA
>JASDQU010102003.1:62397-83220 GCA_032191745.1 Picea mariana
CCAATAACATGGAAGAATCTCTGAGTTTCTGGCAAGGCCTCACCCAAGCTCGGGAGAAAGGCATTAATGAAATCATGGTGATAGGAGACTCTCGGATTCTAATCCAAGCCCTGGTCACTAACTCGTTACCAAATCAAATGAATCTTCAAAAACTTCTCAAGAAAATCCAACGACTCTCTAAATTCTTCCGGAAGATTGATTTTTACCATGTGCCCCAACAATTAAATGGAGAAGTGGATCAGGCAGCTAAATCCGCCACCCCCTTGAGAAAGGGAATCCTCTCAACCAATGGGAGCCTATCCTTTGCCCCAATCCCTTAATGGTATGAGGTGGGCGGCTCGTTGGAGGTCTAGTGCCAAGGGGTAGCCAGAAAATCCTCCTCGCATCCTGATCCATGGCATCACCTCAGCGTCTGAATCCCTCGTGCGATGGTACTTCTCCCTCCATGCCGCATCATTCTACACACTTATGCATGAGGCTGTCCTCACACCCCTCAAGAACTCCAGTATCGAGCCCATATCTCTCCCTAAAGGCGCTTGAGAGAGGTCCCTTTGACTCATGGCTTCGCACGCTCGTGTTGCAGTTAAATTTAGGGTGGAAGAAGCCTGCAATTCAACATTATCTCCCTCGAATGAATGTCTGTCTTGCTCAACTCCTTTTTCCTAGTCCCGAGCCTCTCAAACTCTGTCGTTTTTTTTCCATCCCGCCAAATGGCCTCCAGCTCTGAGTCGGTCGCTCCACCCAATCCACCTCCTTCGCTGGAATAGGAAATCCATAATTTGAAGAGGAATCTCAGTGCGCACAGAGGGTTTCTTCTTCGGTTGGATGGGGAAGGTGGCATAAGGTTCGAGATGCTCGAGGAAGATCTAATTCAGCTCAAAGAGGAAGTTGTGGAGGCCCTCACTCATACGACGCAATAGGTCAATGGAAGAATTGGGGATTTAGAATCCAGGCTGGAAAAGCTGGAGCTTCAAGTCGTCAGGACAACACTCCACCAAGATGCAGGAGTGAATGCTTCGTTGAACGAAGGACCCTCAAATCCGAGACAGTAGGTGTAACTATGCTCCTCCCCACTCTTGGACCTTGCCTAATTTTGGTTACTTTCAAGATACATTGTATGCAGCATTTTAACTCCATAGGAGCCAATTTTTGGAATCTAAGATAGAATGGGCATTTATGGGCTTTGTCTTATGGCGCCTATATATGTAATTTTGGTTTTCATGCACAGGATGCATGCATGAACTATGTAGATGTTTTCACAGTGGTCATACCATTGCTATTAATATAAATTCCACTTTCTTGTAAAAATAAAAAATAAAATATTTATATAGAGATTATGGTTGGTTGGTCATTTGAAAAACTCGACCAATCACAATATAGCAGTTGGAGAGTTCCAAAACAATTTAAAAGTTCAAAAAGCATAAGTGTAGACCCTTTACAAAATAAGATTTGATGTATACTATCAATGCTATTGCACCATTGACCCCTAGAATTGTTGCTACTACCATAAGTGTTGAGGCACCATTTGAGGTGGCAAAACCAAAACCAAAACCAAAACATAAAAAACTAAATACTTTTAAGAGGGTGAATCAGGGGGAGCTCCAACAAATGCATTCACGTGGCCATGGCTCGGTCGATCTTCATCGGAGTTGGAGTTGAGCAAGTGGTCCATCTTTCTGCTAAGGCCAAGATTTTCCATCCACATTTCACCCAAATGGAGGAATGTTTCCTCATGGGCTTCATTCCGCTCTACTAGGACCTTCTCCATCATTGTATTTAAGAGCCAGTATAGGTTGAACATCTTGGTGTAAAGGGTGGTGCGTTCCCTATTTGAGCTAGGGTCCGGTATCCATTGACCAATTTCCTCTTCTACTGTTGCATGGTCGACAAAGAGACAAAGCACCCTAGCGTCGTCTTCTGCAAGATCTAGTTCAACTCGAATGTGAGGTGGAGTGTGGGATTTGTAGGCCTCAGCAGCAAATGCAACAATGGAGTGTGTATGGTGTTCTACGACTCCCCCTCTGTGACTTCTTCCTCGTTTCCCATGACCACCACGAGGCATGACTGTAGGGGGGCTGAGACCAAGGTAAGATATGAGAAGAGGTGGTCTAAATGTAGGCAGTGACTAAGATTACCAAGATAAGGGATGCAGGCGCATGTGAGAGTTCCAGAAAGGGAAACAAAGAGCAGAGGGAACGACAATATGGTAGACCCAATGCAACTAGGCATAATAAAACCTCCCAAATATGGACTCATCCATGGTTAATGTTAAGTGTGGACTTGCAAACATAATGAGTACCAGTAATGGTGTCGAACAACACCATTGTTGCACTGGATGGATACAACATCATAACACGATGCGAAGGAATGAACCTCAAAACGAATTCTTTCTGGTATAAATGATTGGAGTTAATGCTAATCGGTGGGTGATGTGTTGTCCTTTGTCCAGGTCCACTTGTGTACAATGCTGGCAAGTGGATGGGATGGGTGGGATGGCTCCCCATCATGTACTCTCCTCCCTAACACCCAATCCGAGTTGTGGTAATATATGAATCCCTAATATATATGAATCCTTATAATATCAATCTCTCTCTCTCTCTCTCTCTCTCTCTCTATATATATATATATATAAAGTAAAGTTGTGGTAAATGTTTTATTGAATTATAAAATATTGTAAACTTTTGTGAACCTTTCACTAAATTATGGTAAAGTTTTGGCATTTTTTTTATAAAGTATAAAACTATACATAATTATAGGAAAATATTTTCATTGAACTATAATATACTCGTTTTCCATGTTTGGAAAAGAAAACATAATTTTCCCCTCCTTAAGGAAAAGATACAAGTGTTAGGGGTTATGTCAATCGTGATTCTTACTATAAAATTTGTAAAACACTCTGTTATTTGTGATTCTTTTTAACCACAAAGTTATTGTAAATGTTTATATTGACCTCCACTACTCTCAATCTGATGAGAAATTAATGTTTACTCTCCCACTTCATGATTATCAACCCTAGCAACTGGAATAGATCGACATCCACCAAATCTTATGTTATCATGTTTATGTAATTAAATTTATCATTAAATCCAAATATGGAGGGGGAATCACTATCAAGTAGTTTTGGTAAGCTTCTCTAAGGAATAGAGAGATCCCACAAGTTCTTTGCCACATTCTCATTTGGTAAGAGTTGACCTTCATCTCTCTCTTTTATAATTGATGACTTTCTCCTCTTTGGTGCCTCGCTAAATATACTTGCATTCTCTCTAAGAGATATTGAAGATGATTCTAATGGGAAATCTATATTTCATTCTTTAGAAAAGTTAGTTATTTCACCTTTCCACTTATATAAACAAGTTGTCTCGTCATATGCATTAGCAACTACCTCTTTTATAATATTTGGTTGTTTTTGGACATTAATACCATTTCTTTCTATCTTACTCTTTGATATTAAAATTTTCTAGTAATTAAAGATAATATTGCATAATGAATGGTTTGAAAATGCTTCTTGCTTGTATGCAATGTTAAAATGGAGTTAAAAAAAAGTTCTTTCTATCTTACTCTTTGATATTAAAATTTTCTAGTAATTAAAAATAATATTGCATAATGAATGGTTTAAAAATGCAAATGCTTCTTGTTTGTATGCAATGTTAAAATGGAGTTAAAAAAGAGTTAGAGTTGTGATAAAAGAAGTGTTTGGTTATACTTCTATATATCATATACCATGCATATGAAACTAAACTACCATATGAAGACATTCTCATCACTTGATCGACTCATTTTATGATTCCAACCAAAGCTTAAACAACCCCACATAAGATCCACTCATTATATGATTCCAACCAAAGCTTAAACAACCTCACATAAATAGGATATTATTGCAATTATCAATGTTTGACTGCAACTACAAATCATCAACATTAAGGTTTATGTAAATGAATTTAAAAAACTAAAAAATCATGCTTGAATTTTATATTTTAATTTTCCAAAGAGAATTACCATTGGGAAATTAATAACAATATTTACAAAATAAAAATAAAATAAATAAATCACCCGTTTATAAGGTCAAATATTGTTATGTGTCTACTTTTCATGTGGCATAATCAAGTAATCATGTGATCTTATTAAACGGTACAAAAGTGAGTGTATGAAAATAAGTAAACACGTCACCCACACATTTTTAAAGTTGTTTTTCAATTAAACTAGGTTTTTTTTAATAAGTGGCAAGGCTGCAAGATCAAGAATAACTCCAGACTTATTAGGCAACCACATTCTCAATGTAGCTTGGGAGGTCCACACTAGCCACTTTCCAATTTTCAAATAAATAAAAAAGTAATTGAATGAACATCAAAAATATAAATAACATAAATATTGACCCAAAATAGTAATGGTAAAAAAAAACCTTACTGAAAAAGTGGAAATACACACTATCATCTTTACATTGGATATTTTGGACCAAGGCAACATTGCTATAAAATAAGGAAACATTTTTTACTCTTAATATGGTGGCTTTGAATACGAATATTTTACTCCTATATCATAACATCAAACAAGTGCTGCATGGCAACGTAGTCCCTGTCAGGTTGGAATGGGAATAAATGTGACCGAGTATAGACACATGGGCAGGAAGTTGAAGCACATTTGGTTTCCATGCAGAATATAGTATTCCCGAATTAGCTTTTTCCGAAATTTATAAAAAATTATTAACATTTAAAAGGTTCTTGGACACAAAAAATTTAGCATTCCCGAAGTATTTTTTTTTACATACATTCATGGAAAAAAAATAAAAAAAATAATAGTAATGTCTGTTACATAGGTTCATGGACAAAAACACAAACAAATTAGCATTCTTGAATTAGTTTTCTTTAAAACAAGGGTCTGTGAACACAATTGAAATTGAAATTTATCAAATTATAGGTTCCTGGACAACATAAATTATACATACCAAATATGTTATTTTATAAAGTAGATATTTACTTTTATACATATGAAATATGTACTTTTATAAAGTATGGGATGAGATTTTATAGAGCATGCACGGAGCCCTGATTTCAGACTTAGCCAGTTTTTTGATCGTGGCTTCTCGGGCTGGCGGGCTGAAAATTGAGCTTTTGTTGTTCCGTGCCCTACAAATAGCACCCAGAGTTCCGCGATAGAGAAATTGACAATCAGACTTGCAGACTATTTGAATTTTAAGGGCCTCGTGTCCAAAAAATTTAGCATTCCCGAATTAGTTTTCTTTACATACGTTTTACATACGCTCGTGGACAAAAACACAAAAAAATAGTAGTAACGTCTATTACATAGGTTCATAAAAAAAAGCACCGAAAAATTAGCATTCCCGAATTAGTTTTATTTAAAACAAGGGCTCCTCGACATAAGAAATTGAAATTTATGAAATTATAGGTTCTTGGACAACATAAATTATACATACCAAGTATGTAATTTTATAAAGTAGATATATAGAGCATGCACAGAGCCCTCATTCCATACTTTTCCAACTTTTGGATCGCGGGTTCTCGAGTTGTAAATTGGGCCCCTTTTGTTCTGTGGCCTACAAATAGCACTCGAAGTTCCGCGATATACACATTGACAATCAGACTTGCGGACTATTTGAATTTTAAAGGCCCCGTGTCCAAAAAATTTAGCATTCTCAAATTAGTTTTCTTTACATACGTTTTACATACGATCGTGGAGAAAAGCCCAAGAAAAATTTAGCATTCTCAAATTAGTTTTCTTTAAAACAAGGGCTCCTGGACACAAGAAATTGAAATTTATCAAATTATAGGTTCCTGGACAACATAAATTATACATACCAAATATGTAATTTTATAAAGTAGATATTTACTTTTATATATACGAACTATGTACTTTTATAAAGTATGTGGATGAGATTTTTATAGAGCATGCATGAAGCCCTCATTCCATACTTAGCTAGTTTTTGGATCGCGAGTTCTTATGCTGGCGGGCTGAAAATTGGGCCTCTGTTGTTCCGTGGCCTACAAAGAGCACCCAAAGTTTCACGATATACAAATTGACAAGAAGACTTGCGGACTATTTGAATTTTAAGGGCATCTGTGGCAAGCAGTATGAAGGACAGGTGGTAAAGATGCAAGAAATGACATACTCTCTATATGTGCAAGTAGAAAAAAAGTAGTGAACACAATTTTGTGACATTTATATTAAAAAATAATAAAACGTGTTACATATTCCTGGAAATTTAAAGAAACATGTATATGTGTGTGTGTGTGTGTGTGTGTGTGTGTGTGTGTGTGTGAAATATGATATCTCAAATTTGAGTGAGTGACTTATGTCATATTTAATTTTGAAAATGACTAGGCAGGAAAAAATATGCATCAGAAAAAAAAAAAGAATTGAAATAAAATAAATAGAATGTGTTCACATTCAACATAGTTGAAGATAAAAATCTAGGAACACATAAATATATAAGGAGACAAAATAATAGTTTTATTTGGAATATATGAAAAAAGAATAGTTTGTTACATAATCTTGGAAATTTAAATGTGTTTGTCATATAGATTGGGATTGGGGCTCCTGCGGACCATAAGAGAAATATGTACAAGAAATATGACTGGAAAGAATAAGTGGGACACGGTAGAGCATAGTACCTGAAGAGTAGAAATGGGAAGATATCATTCTTTGGCTATAGATTTCTATTCAGAAAAGGTGGAATAACTGGATTGATAAAGAAAGGACTACAAGTATACACTTAGAGGCATGGTACATATAAGTAATTTTGGTATTTGCTTGTTGATGCCTTTTCCTATTGGTTTTCGTCGCCAACCCACTTGAATAACTGGATTGATAAACAAAGGATTTATAACAATGTTCCATATAAGTAATTTTTTAATTTGCTTGCTGATGCATTTTTGTGTTGGATTTCGTCTGTGACCCACTTCAAGTTCTCTTCAATATAGATTCTCAAGGGGGCGACATTGATCTCATTCCAGATTTTAATGCTGAAAAGTTCATTCTCTAATTCTCTTATATCAATAGAAAGATTAGACAGATACTGATGAATGTCTCCATTCTGTACTGAATAGCGGACTAGCTAGTTGTCCACTTGTTCTTCATGATATTCAAGAATCCTGTAAAAATTTTCCAAAGACAAGGCCTTAAAATTAGCAATTTGTTTATCGAAATCTTGCTTGTTTAACGCCAATGAGTTGACGATTAAGTTGGGGTCATGGAAGTCATTTTTCCTTTCGGCTAAGTCTATTTTGGTGAGCTTTGTGAATAATGTTTCTTTCTTTGATATTGTTTGCTCACATGATTGGATGATGAGATACATGTTGTTCACCTTCTCTTTCCAGCATGCTTCTAATTGAGTGAGCCGTTTTTTGGACGGGAGATCATGTTGTCTTCTTGTCGTGTATGGTATGTTGTTGACATGAAAGGCAAAAGGGATGACTGTGTGCAAATAGAAACTTTCTTCATCTTTTAAATCCATGTGCAGATGTTGGAGCAAGTTATGTGCCCTGCTTCCCAGGGAATCCATATTTTGTGATGTTTCCCAGGCCTTAGTAATTAGTTCCATTCTTTTGTTGATATTTTTCTCCACATATCCTCTACAGGATACAAGGAATCTGGAGGAGCCTTTTAGATTTGCTACAAGGGTGCAGGGAGTCACAGGCATGGTTGTTGCCAAAGGATTGCCAAGCAATGGCATAGGAAACAAAGCTTCCTCTAATTCCTTAATCCGGTCCTTTAGTCTGGCATTCTCGGCCTCAATGACTCCAACGGAATCATGAAGAGCATCTCCAGTTTCCATGTGAAGTTGAGAGATTTTGGACGACTGCATATTGGCAAGGTCAAGTTTTGAACGATGTTTTCTTTTCTTATTTTTTACATCTCTTTTTTCAATAATAATGTTTTTTGATTCGCTTTCAAAAACAACACTATGGAATATGAAGGATTCATCTTCGTCAAAAATTTTGGTATCAACTATGTCCATTGGGTAGCCATGGTGAATTGCGTCTATGGGATTATCAAGGTTGCAGAATATGCTATCCAGATCAGTGTCAAGATCCATGTTTTCACTCTAAATTTTGGGCTGCTCCGCCTCCCCTACAATTTTTTTTCCCTTCTTCTACACGGGAAGCTTGTGAGAACTATCAATTTTAGGATGAACTATTAATTTCTGGTCCTCGGGCCTGAAGATGTTCACTGTATCTCTACAGAAATGTTGTGGAGCTACTTCCAGTAGTTTATGAAAATGTTGGTTTTCTCCAGACGTCGCTTGAAATGAACAAATGGAGGGGACTATATAACGCTTCGAAAACATTGGTTCAATGCGTGCGAATGGAAATTCTCCTCGATCTCTTCACTCATTAATGACAATCTCTATGCGTGTTGTATGTTGAGCTGTTAGAAGTAAAGCTTAATTATTGCATACTTAGAAGTGCGAAGATGGCGGTTATGGTGAAGAACATTTAAGGATTGGAGGTTTTGTGAAGGAACCAAGTTGACGGCGTGCCAATGACATTCCATGGTATTTGAAATTAACACTGGGAAGGGATAACAAAAGCCTCCACAAATATTGGTCTAGTGTGCATTAATGACATAACTTCTCGAGCCTTGCGCCCATCAATGAAAATCTAGATGGTGTCTCCATGATGACCTGTTAGCATTAAAGATTTAGAAACAAGACATATATATATATATATATATATATATATATATATATATATATATATATTATTTCTTATTATGAACACATGCGAAGGTGACAGAGACGGGGAAGAGCAAGCAAGAAAGGAATGGCCAAGTCTTAAAAGCCATCAGACGGGCTTCAAAATAAGTTTACAGACGATAGTGAGGATAGGAGAGTGTCCAACGGTGAAATTGCATGAGTCGGAATTGTTGATTGCAAAATGCGTAAAATGTAAGAGGGCATGATGGTGCAGTTCAACGGAGGGTTTGTATATTTGTGGATTTGTGGGAAAGTGGCTAAGTATGGAAAGTGTGATTTTGTGTAATCTTTCAGGGAGCATAGAGAAGGGAAGCATGTACAGTCTTTGGATCATGGGTTCTTGGGATGGAGGGCTCAAAAGTGGGCCTCTATTGCTCTGTGTCTTACAAATAGTACCCAGACTTGAGCGATATAGAAATTGAGAAGAGGACTTGCGGGTTGAACATTGCACTTCTATTGTTTCGTGTCCTCCAAACAACACTCGGAGTTCCGTGATATACAAATTGACAGGCGAACTTACATACTTACAACAGTTTTTGAATCATGGGTTCTCGAACTGGCGTGCTCAAAATTGGGCCTCTATTGTTTCGTGTCCTACAAATAGCAGGCAAAGTTCTGCGATATACAAATTTGTTGACGGATTGCAGGACTGGAACCTTCAACATTGCAATTGTCTACATGTATAACATATAACATATATGTTATATATCTAACATTATCTAAAAACCATGGCCATAAAATTAGTTGAGAACTATGTGTACAAATGAGGGAAAACTAAATATGCATATTTTTCAAGTATGTACGGATCACCATTTTTTTTATCGCAGGTTCTCGGGCTGGCGGGCTCAAAATTGGACCTCTATTGTTCTGTGTCCTACAAATAGTACCCATAGTTCCACGATATAGAAATTGACAGACGAACTCCAGGACCAGCAGGTTCAAGATTGTGATTGTCTACATGTATAGGATAGAACATATATGCTACATAACTAAGTTTTCGGCAGAAGAATGTATACCGTGCACATGGGGCATGAGAGATGGATGACACCCACAAAGGAATCCATGGCCATAAAATTCGTGAACCATGAAAATGAATGGCGGTCGGTTGGACTCATGATGTAGAGATATAGATGGACATGAAATCTGGCACTATGCTGTCTGGGAACCCGCCAGCATAGACATGGATTACGCAAGTTTTGGATTGAATATGTACAATCGAAACACGGGGAATAAGAGTTCGATAATGCCTAGCAGGGAACCCACGGGCATAAAATTGGCTAAGGGAATGAAAGTGCTCGGTCGGACTTCTGGTACATATTTCACAATTATGTGCAACACCAACTATGTCTAGACCAAACCGGTATGTATACAAAGTAAGGAAAACTAAATATCTATATTTATAATGTATGGACATGAGATTTTATAGAGCATGTAGGGATATCTCATTCCATACTTGGCCACTTTCTGGATCACGGGTTCTCGAGCTGGCGGGCTAAAAATAGACCTCTATTGTTTCGTGTCCTACAAACAGTACCCAGAGTTCCGCGATATACAAATTGACAGGCGAACTTGCAGGCTGGCTGAGATTTTATAGAGAATGTACACTTTTTGGATCGTGGGTTCTCGGGTTGGAGGGATAAAAAACGGGCCTCTATTGTTCCGTGCGTTACAAATGGCACCCATAATTCCACGATATACAAATTTACGAATAGATTTGCGGGTTGGCTGGCTCAACATTGTACTTCTATTGATTTCGCGATATATAAGTTGAGAGATGGACTCCAGCACTGGGGAGCTCCGAGAAAGGAGAAAAACATACTAAATATGTACTTTTATAAACAATGGACATGACATTTTATACAGCATGTACAGAGTTGCGCGATATACAAATTGAGAAACAGATTTGTGGTCTGGCTGGCTCAACATTGCACTTCTATTGGTCTGTGTCCTCCAAACAACACACAAAGTTCCGCGATATACAAATTGACAGACGGACTCCATGACTCTCGGGCTCAAAATTGAATATGTATTACACATTACATGTAATATGTACAATATGAAACGGGCAAGCGGACGATCGGGGTGGCAATATAAAAGTAAGTGCAAATATGAACATGTGTATCTGCCAGTTCCGAAACTAGAAATTTTCCAAGGAACGAGTAATCCATACTAAATATGTACTTTTATAAAGTATGGATATCAGATGGATCCCTCATTCCATACTTAGACACTTTTTGGATCACGGGTTCTTAGGCTGGCGGGATGAAAATTGGACCTCTATTGTTCTGTGTCCTACAAATAGCACCCAGACTTCTGCGATATACAAATTTATCAGCGGACTTCGGGCTGGCGCGCTCAACATTGCACTTCTATTTTCCCATGTGCTCCACACAACACTGGGAGTTCCTTGATATACAAATTGACAGACGGAGTCCAAGACTGGTGGGTTCCAGATTGTGATTGTCTTCATGTATAACATATAACATATATGTTATATAGCTAACATTATCTAAAAACATTATTTTCAAGTATTAAATTTTTAATAATGAATATTGATATTGTATAATTTAATTAAACAAAATTATCAAATGAGTCGCAAGGTTCCAGTCTGGGTCCAATTATAGATCCCCAAAGTGTTGGGCGCAAGATTAGATGGACATGAAATCTGCTAGTCCGTCGTTTGGGAAACTGTAAGCATAGACATGGATTACCAAGTTTTGGATGCAAGATGTACACTCATAACATAGGGAACGAGAGTTTGATAACGCGTAGCAGGGAACCCGCAGACATAAAATTGGCTAAGGAAACCAAAGGGCTCGGTCGAACTCGTACTGCATATTTCATAATTCATTCAGTATGTGTAGAAACTGGGAAAAACTAAATATGGACCTTTATAAAGTATGGACATGAGATTTTATAGATCATATATGGATATGGCATTCCATACTTGGCCACTTTCTAGATCGCGACTTCTCGGGCTGGCGCGTTCAAAAAATAGGTCTCTATTGTTTTTTGTCCTACAAATAACACAGAAAGTTCCGTGATATACACATTGACAAGCGGACTTGTGGGGTGGTTGAGATTTTATAGAGCATGTGCACTTTTTGGATCGCAGGTTGTCGGGTAGGCGAGGTCATAAACAAGCCTCTATTGTTCCATGCCTAACAAATAGTATCCACAACTTCGCGATATACAAATTGACATGCAGAATTCCTGGTTGGCCGGGTCAACATTGTACTTCTAGTGATTTCTGCGATATACAAATCGACACATAGACTCCAGGTCTGGCGGGCTCCCAGAAATGAGAAATACATACCAAATATGCACAAATCCCTTATTCCATACTTAGCCACTTATTTGGATCGCGAACTTGCGGGTTGTAAATTGGGCCTCTAATGTTTCGTGTCCTGCAAATAGCACCCATAGTTAGGCGATATACAAATTGACAAGTGGACTTGCGGGTTGGCTGGCTCAACATTGCAATTTTGTTGGATGGCGGACCTACGGGTTGGTGGGTTGTAGGCAGGAAAACACACACACACACACACACACACAACCCTGCAAACAAGTTCGACAAATACAGAGAGTAAACGAAAAATTGTTTAGTATGGAAGACGGGAAGAAAAAAATGTACCTTTGCATGGATTCCTCCACATCTCTGGTTAGGAGTTCTTTGTGGTGTCTAGTTTTCATGTTTCTTTCTATGAACAAAATTACAACACAAAAGGGATATGAACATAAGTTAACATGTAAAGAAAAAGGCAAGCCCTATGCACATATACTAAAAAAAATAGAATAAGATGAATAGAGTAACAAATAGTTTTTAGAAGGATGCACATTTTTTTTTTTTTGCATAATGTATATTTTATAATTCCAGTACAACACCAACTATATGGTCACCAGAGCAATATGTGTAAAAATCAGGGAAAACTAAGAAGTTGGATAATATATTTTTTTCCAACAAGCTATACATATATACTTTGAAACATAGAAATATGACTTTGCAATATTTTTGATGTATATCTCATAATTCAAGTGCAATACCAATTGTATCGTGATCAGACCAATATGTGTCTAAGATAAACATATTGTATTGAGGAATGAGCATATTCGACCAGACATGGTCAATAAGTGTGTTTTGCAGATGGCTTGTGTTGTTCAAAAGAAAGCGGAGACTGTATTTGCACATGTAGTTTTCCAATTCTTTAGTTCTACCATTATTTTGTAGCATGTCAATATTGAAGTCTCCTACAAGTACAATGGGTCCGTTCAGATGGAAATGGCACAATGCATTGGGAATAACATCTACTATGTTGGAGAATGTTACATGGGGAGCAACATACAGATTCAGTATTGCAACTTCTGTTTCATGGAAAAAAAATTGCAAGCACCACTTCAACATTATTTTCTTCGATATGTACATGGTCCAAAATTGGTACATGTTTTTTCACCAATATCATCACCCCATGTGTAATGTAACTAGATATGCAATTGTGATTTGGGAATTGTTGGTTTTGCATGAATAATGCCATGTGTGTTTCCTGCAAAAACAAAATATCGAACTGCATTGTGTCATAGTCATTCAGTATATCATTCATGTGTGCATTTAAGTTGTGTGTGTTAAGCAAGAGAATTGATACAAATGAATATGTTTGTATGAATTGGTAATCATAGTGCAGTTGCCATTTTGTAGTGGTCCTGAGTCATTCCATTTCAATATCAACTTTTTGTTTCACTTTGAAGTTATTTTTTGTGAGAGGACTTAGCAAATACAAGGAGTCTATGTTTCTGACACGGGACAATGTTATGTATACAAGTCCATGTATCTGAATTCCAACAGGTTGAAATGCAACATTACCAAGTGTTAGTCCTTGTGATGTGTGGATTGTACGTGCACATGCAAGTTTAATCGGAAACTGCTTTTGAATCTTCAGTTGACCTGTCTTTGCTGATATTGATACTGGCTTTGATATTCGCAAAATAGGTGTCCAATCACTTCTAGTGTTTGAATTATATAGATAAGACAACTTGTTTTCTTGTCGCTTGCCTATATGAGGTTCATGGAACTTAATCCAAAGGACATCAAGTTTTTTTTTTTCGTATAGCCTTTCAGTATTCCATCTGCACCATTGACCAAGCCATCCCGTGAATCATAGTTATAGACATATATTTCAACCAACATTTCTAATTTGAGGATAAGCTACAAAGGTAAAGTGACTGTATGTTCATGACGTGGCACATTTCCATGGTTGTCTTCTTCCAGGTCAATTGAATTGATGATGATATCATCGCCAGACATGACCAATAACATGTGGCTGTTATGCATTGCAACATCCTTATTTCTGTAGAACAATTAAGGGAACGTTGGGTCTGCTAGTGCAGGGCACAAACACCTCGTATTGATATATGTTATTTCATCATATGTTTGGCTGTTTGTACACATTCTATTCATAATTGAAATGAATGTATCATCTGTCTACCGCATTGTAGTATGAAACTCAAATCATTTATTATTGTCTCTCCAAAAGTCACGGGTCATTTTTTCCATGTTAACGGTAGGTTGTTCAAATATCAAAGAATATTGGATGGGTTGTGCCTGGTAAATATCCCTACAGAATATCATGTCAATGTTTCCAAAGTATTTCGCGTGCACATTTTTTATGCTCCTTAGTCAGTTGTCAATGGAATACAAGAACTTAATCCCAATCAAATATGCTTAATCTATAAAGACAAGTTGGAGTTCCTCATAAATCTTAGACAATGTATCCAACATTTCCTTTCTAAGTGGAAGAAACTGTGACTTGTTAAAAGGCATTAAAAATGCAGAGTGTATTGTTGTTCCACTTGCATTATATGGAGCTTTTCCTATGTATGCAACTATTAGGCCCTTTGGTTTCATAGGATTAGAGGAATCGTTTGAATCATAGATTCGTATAAGAATTTGGAAATATACTTTCGCTTTGAATGTCTTGCTTGTTTCTGCTCCACCTGTAAGGAACAAGTGCACAGGACTGTCCATGTTCAAGCACTTTTTAAGAGCAATGTCCTTTAAAATTGTTTGTTGTTTGTGATTCAACAGACGTCTTATTCTATGGTATTCATTATTTTCAATTAGGAAAGGATGTTTTGTGACTTGAAAACCAAGATTCATACGTTTTTCACTTCCACCTGCTGGAGGATGAGGCAAATCCGCTTGCAAGTCATAGGACTCGGAAGGAATTCTAGTTGTTTTTCGGTTTGTGAATGTATCATCATGAAGGTTAGGGTTTTCTAGGTCATTAGCTGCAACTTCTAGATCACCCCATGTTGGATTAACATTGTAGGTAAATCTAGCTTCATTGATGTGCACTATAGTGTCAGACGCAACATACACAACCTCCCATGTAGGGAAGTTATGTTTTAATGTCTCTTTGTTTTCATCGAATGGAACGTACACCAACAATTTTTCTCTATAATAGTTTTTGTAGTCACAATGTTTATTGTATTTGACAAACTGTATCATAGAGGGTTTTTTTCTTTTTGATATGGGTGCACCATTCTTTTGGTAATGCAATACGAATTATACTAAGAAGATAAGTCTAATAGGAGATGGACGTTGGAGGTAATAATCAACAATAGAGCAACATAGTACGTCTTCTGAATTGTCAGGCTCTTGTTCTAGAAAAACCGGTGGTTTAAGCACAAATGTGCATTTTTCAAGTGGAGATGTGTTTATGAAGAAACATTTTCTTGAACTACAAGTGAGGGGAAGGGAAAGTGCAATGTGAATTGCTTGTTGAGCAAACATTTGTTAAAGATTAAGCAATGTATTGCCAAGTGTGCGTATCATTTGTATGGCATCAATATGACTTCTTTCATGTTCTTTGTGTATTCTTCTGAATGCACTTGTCATATATTTGTCAACCTTTGTCTTAAACGAGGTACAATACGATGCTGCAACATATGCATTGACACATACTGCGCATTTGTATTTTCTTTCCACATAACTGGCATATCCTTATAGAAACCGTTGTTCCAAATATGGGAAAGTTTTCGTTTAAGGAAAATCGTTGGTTGCCTAAGCATACATTGTATGGCTTGGATGTAATCATCTTTTGATAGATTTAGCTCTGTCAAGAAGGCATCGAAGCTCATCAACTCATCAAATTCTCCTTGTTCTGGAAATGCGAACAAGGATTTAGATTTATCAACAAAAAAATTGTCCTCTAAACTAAGTGGCTCTATGATTGTTGTAGTTCTCATTGGCGGCATGGGAAATTTGTATTTGCAATGCGAGTTTTTTCGTTTTCTACAACTTCTTGTATGGTAATGTCTATGGAATTTGGCAAGTTCTGGATCCAAATGATTTGTGTTGCATGTTATGTATTTATCCACAAATTGTTCGATCTCTGAATTGTTATTAGCTCCATAGACTGGTGCACCCTCTATCCACAATAGTGCATGGTCATGTTCATTTCCCCTATTGTGGAATTCAGTCACAAAAAAGTAGTTCGATATTTTTCCGAAAAAACGTTTCATCATGGCATATCAATTGTCTCAAAGCATTTATTCTATGTCTATAGTAGCAAGTACATTTCACCAGGTCTTTTCTTATGAGGTAGTCAATGTCATTATTTTCCAGTGTATTGGTTTCTTTTTACGTTTCTTGTTCCCATGCAGGTCAGATACAGAAGCTACCAATGGATCCCAGCAATGCTTTGCACTTGTAAATGTAATGAAAAATGTTGGAGGGCCCAATTGCCGGATCATTTCAAAAATTGTTTTTTTGTTTTGTTGCAAATAGTCAGGAGAGGTGCGAATGTTTTTGAAATCTATGTATCCAATATCAGATTTCATAATTTTTTCTAGGTTTAATTTGTACTTCACATCCTTGGCCAACAAATTTCTTCCTTGTAACTAGACTTTTCTTATTCGGACCCACATGCAGGAGAGAACTTGCTCTATTATTATGCGCATTGTTTTGAAAAAAAATAAATTTATGTGACAGGAGAAGTAATCACTTGAATGTAGCAGCTCCCATCGGACTACTTTATGATAATTGAATCATTCTGTAATATTAGTGGCATGCGGATCTCCATAGAAGAGTGTTTGAAAGTTCATTTCCTTAGCGAATTTTTCCTTGAATATTCCAAGTGGACGTTGCCCCTCAGTAGGTGCAATTTCGAAAATCTTGTCTTGCAAGTCACGAATGCACCGTGAATCATTGAATCCATGGACCAATGTCTCAGCAGGTGTTTCATTCTCTGATTCATCACTTGTATCAAATTCACTAGGATTTTCGAGAGTGTCTATAGAGTTTCCATCCTCTTCTGCAAGAACATTGTTCCAGTTGTCATTTATACAAATGTTATGTGCATTGTATAGGGCCCTGGAACACAATTCCTTTAATGATTTCATAACATCATGCAGACTCACTTTGCTTGTCTGATAGGCATTTTTGTATCGCAAGCGTCTTTTCAGAGCCAAAGCAATTGTCATCGTATTGCTAATGAATTGTGGCAAGGCTTTTTGCACAACATCCAGTTGAACAGGGACATTAATAATTGATCCTGTTAAGCCCATCTGAGGTCGTTTATAGCCCCAAGGCCTAATTTGAGAAAATGCAATCCATAGAGACATAATATCTCCTCAAGTTCCGTAAGTGCACTTACATCTGGAAGTGGTGTATTACATCCTATTTGGTCAGGGGTTGCAAACTGTGGCAGTTTTCCATTTTCAAGTGATTGTTTGCATGGAAGACAAATTTTTCCACTGGAAAATGATTTATCTTGCACTTTCAAGAAGAGGTATTCTTCTTGCAAAATCAGGCGTGAAAGACTTACTGTTTTTTCAGAAATTCAATTGTTCACAAATTGCACATGCAATGGAAGGAGTGTCTTTAATTTGTTTCGTGTAGGTCTGTCTTGCATTTTTCTTTCGCAGGGAAGTATGGGTAGAAACTGTTCCCTGGTTCTCATGGGATATGCAACTATACATGTTTCTGTTCTGTTCTACATAAACAAATTTCTTTAGATTGTGATATGTGAGTTTCTCTCTAAAATGAACCATAGCAATGCATTTTTTTCTCTCGTGCATGACCTTTTTCAAGTTGTGGTAACTTACTCTACGTTTCTTGCCCAAGGGCACGATGAGATGATGGAAATTGGGATGCATTTCACTCTGACTTAGGTTCTAATAACCTAGTCCACATTTTTTGTTTAAGGCCTATATGGCCTCATCACAACTGGGACGAATTTGATGCATAACTTTTTTCAAGGTGTGATAACTTACTCTACATTTTTTGTTTAAGCCCTATATGGCCTCATCACAACTGTGATGAATTTCACTCATGGTTCTTTTGTTCAAGCCCTATATGGCCATATCGCAACCGGGAGGAGTTTCATGGATATGCATGCCACGCGTATGCAAATTCGATGCGGTTTGGGTGGCATGGACATTCAACCCTGAACCACTGATATGTCCAAGAAAAGGTTCATAATGGATATGTGTTGTATCTGTTTTCAACGAGAGGATGTCAATTGTTCGATCGTAATTTGAATCAGTAGACCATGAATGGACAGTGCCATCTGGCAAGGCCGACCAGACCTGGATATTCACTCTGAATATCATAGAAAACCATTGCAAATAGAATCCACAACCCTCAACATTCCCTTTTTCATATGGAAGCGCCGTGTTTACAAGGTATTCTTGCCAACTTCCAACTACCCACATATTTTCTGGGAGATATGGCCAAAGGTGCCAATGTAAGCACCTAAAAGCCTGTTGGATTTCGCCTATAATTTCATTTCAAAAGGATTGTACAGTGTAAATCCGCAGTGATTGCACATCGAACTCCGCTGCTACCAAACAACAAATTGCATTGAACAAACTATCTCCACAACTAGACACAACATTTGTTGCTAGCTGTAAACCATTGCAATATATAGATGCATAATCTGTTTCCACTGCAATTCAAGGTCTTTGCAAACAAGGGACAAGTAAATATGAGGTCCTTCAACATTGCATATGGACATTTTTATGTACAGTAGTGGTTCATAATGACCATTGACAACATTGGCATCATGGAACAAGATGCGATATGGATTCTCAGATGCAGTTTTGTTGAATAGTAGATATCTTGTTTTTCTTGTCAATGACCATATTACAACTGATATATTGAGCCAGTTAGACAACCACTGTATACAAAATGTCTCTCCCCAAATCCCCCTCTCATGTGCAGGAAAAACTGGAGATGCATACAACCGCATATTTGAAAAATACGTAGCGACATCATGTATTCCATGCAATTGCTGAAGAAAATCAGCTTCCAGTTCATATTCATAGGACTCAAATGCCTCAGTGTCACCATTTTTTAAACAACCCAAGAAATAATCTAGCAATCCATTGCGTAGCTTGGTCGACGAATACTGGAAATGCAGTAGAAACTGAAATGTATTGAAAAGGCAATCCCTTACAGTATACGAGAATGCATCCAATCTCAAAAGGCCATTGCTATGCAAAACCACATCAATGTTGTCATGTACAATGGACTGTGTATCCATTTCATATGACTCAACATATATTACTTCTTTCATCTTTTGAACTATGATTTTGAAGCTGTTTGTTAGATACTTTCAGTTTGCATGAAAACAAAGAAAAGGGGGAAAAAAAATAAAGTAGCAAAAAAAAAAGGAAAGAAAAATAGGAAAACTACAAGCGTGGAACTGAGTACCAATCCCCATATGTATCTTTCAACCTTATTCTTCTCAACTTCAATCCCCCCTAGTCCCCATAGCATATGGCAAGAAAACAAACCCACACTAGAAAGTGAACCAAACAAAAGAAACAACGCAAATAAATAACACCATGAATTTACTCAGTAGAAAGACAACAGGTGGACGCAGTTTTCCAACCCATAGAATAAAAGAATTCTCTACGTCTACACCCCGACGGATGGTAAACCCCTCTGCATTGGAATTTTTGAAATAGCCATGGACACGACAATCGGCATATGAAGACGCATGGTTTCCAGGAACAGAAATTAAGAGCACAGACAAAGATGGTATGGAACATAATTTAGAGGTAGGGACTCCCACCATTGAAAAATAGAAACAACAGGGAAACCTACCCATCAATGAGGGATGGAAAGAGCTCAGCCCCAAGAAAACTGGAAACCGCAACAACAGGTCCAACAACTTGCAAAGTTTAGGAACAACAAACCAGTGAACAACCACGAAGAGGTCCAACTGCAACTGCAGGACCTCAACTTTGCAAATTTGAATCAAACAATAACAAGAACCATGGAACAAAGAAGCGAACAAGCATTGACCACTGAAGAAGTGATGTCGACCATCAAAAAAATGGAAACGAAAATGTATTGCAACACATCTGTACAATAAACATTTAAGATTGCCAGACCTGTTAGGTAAACACTAAATACTGTCAGGACCGTCGAAGGGCGTATCCCTATGCAAACATTTAAGAAAAAATGCAGCGTGGCAGGCCTGTTCTCTCGAAGCACGCAACAATAAAGAAAAAAACACACATATTAATATTCTATAGAATGTATTCTAGCTAGCAGAAAATGATAAAGGAAACATTCAAACTAATTCTAGCATTAATCCACCTTCGACCAATGCATAAGAAAATATATGATTCAAAAATACCATATACAATCAAATACTTTGGATATCAAAACATACATAACATTGGGAATAGTGAAGTTGGAAATAAGACCTCCAATCCATTGTCCAATCAGATCTTGACAAACATGGTACTTTCTATTATATAAAAACCGATGTTTTCACATCCCCGGTTCCAACAATAGATAATATGAAAATATTTGTGGTCAATTCACAATCTTATACGAGGTCAACAATTTAACGATCTCTATAGTCCCTCTATGCCTACGAAAGGGACTAATAAGGAAATATTTTGGTGGCTTTGAATACGAATATTTTACTCCTATATTATAACATCAAACACTACTATCAAATAAGGAAACATTTTTGTAGTCTTAATATGGTGGCTTTGATTATGAATATTTTACTCCTATATCATATCTATAATGGGTACCATTGATGGTACTAGTTTTGACCGAAAAGGAATGATTTTTTTAAGTTTCAATGCTCACC
>JASDQU010102003.1:83270-103819 GCA_032191745.1 Picea mariana
ATATTTATTTATTTATTTATTTATTTTTTTAATTTTTGCGCAATTTTCATTACTATAAAATAAAATACTTATATAAGGGGCGATAGGAGGGGGAGGGGTTCTCTATGGTCTTGATAAAATTTTAGACTTGAGCTATTCCTAGGGATTAGGGGAAGACGCCAATAACATGGAAGAATCTCTTAGTCTCTAGTAAGGCCTTACCCAAGCTCGGGAGCAAGGCATCAATGAAATCACTGTGATAGGAGACTCTCGGATTCTAATCCAAGCCTTGGTCATTAACTCGTTACCAAATCAAATGAATCTTCGGCAACTTCTTAAGAAAATCCAATGACTCTCTAAATTCTTTCGGAAGATTGATTTTTACCATGTGCCCCGAAAATTAAATGGAGAAGCGGATTAGGCAGCTAAAGCCACCACCCCCTTGATAAAGGGAATCCTCTCAACCAATGGGACCTTGTCCTTTGCCCCAATCCCTTAACGGTATGAGGTGGGAAGCTCGTTGGAGGTCTAGTGCCAAGGGGCAGCCAAAAAATACTCCTTGCATCCCGATCTGTGGCATCACCTCAGCGTCTGACTCCCTCGTGCGATGGTACTTCTCCCTCCATGCCGCATCATTCTACACACTTATGCATGAGGTTTCCCTCACGCCCCTCAATCACTCCAATATCGAGGCCATCTCTCTCTTGCAAGGCACTCAAGCGAGGTCCCTTCGACTCATGGCTTCGCACGCTCGCATTGCAGTTAAATTTAGGGTGGAAGAAGCCTGCAGTTCAACATTATCTCCCTCGGATGAATGTCTGTCTTGCTCAACTCCTTTTTCCCAGTCCCAAGCCTCTTAAACTCTATCATTTTTTTTTCCATCCCGCCAAATGGCCTCTATCTCTGAGTCATCCTCTCCACCCAATCCACCTCCTTCACTGGAATAGGAAATCCATGATTTGAAGAGGAATATCAGTGCGCACAAAGGGTTTCTTCTCCGACTGGATGGGGAAGGTGGCAGAAGGTTCAAGATGCTCGAGGAAGATCTAATTCAGCTCAGAGAGGAAGCTATGGAGGCCCTCACTTATACGACACAACAGGTCAATGGAAGAATTGGGGATTTAGAATCCAGGCTGGAAAAGATGGAGCTTCAAGTCGTTAGGACGACACTCCACCAAGAGGTAGGAGTGAATGCTTCGTTGAACGAAGGACCCTCAAATCCGGGACAATAGGTGTAACTATGCTCCTCCCCACTCTTGGACCTTGCCCAATTTTGGTTACTTTGAAGATACATTGTATGCAGCATTTTAACTCCATAGGAGCCAATTTTTGGAATCTAAGACATAATGGGCATTTATGGGCTTTGTCTTATGGTGCCTATATATGTAATTTTGGTTTTCATGCACAAGATGCATGCATGAACTATGTAGATGTTTTCACAGTGGTCATACCACTACTATATTAATATAAATTCCACTTTCTTGTAAAAATAAAAAATAAAATAGTTATATAGAGATTATGGTTGGTTGGTTGTTTGGAAAACTCGACCAATCACAATATAACAGTTGGAGAGTTCCAAAACAATTCAAAAGTTCAAAAAGCATAAGTGTAGACCCTTTACAAAATAAGATTTGATGTATGCTATTAATTCTATTGCACCATTGACCCCTAGAATTATTGCTACTACCATAAGTGTTGAGGCGCCATTTGAGGTGGAAAAACCAAAACCAAAACAAGAACATAAAAAACTAAAAACTTTTAAGAGGGTGAATCAGGGGGAGCTCCAACAAATGCATTCACGTGGCCATGGCTCGGTCCATCTTCATCGGAGTTGGAGTTAAGAAAGTGGTCCATCTTTCTGCTAAGGCCAAGATTTTCCATCCACATTTCACCCAATTGGAGGAATATTTCCTCGTGGGCTTCATTCCGCTCTACTAGGACCTTCTCCATCATTGTATTTAAGAACCAGTACAGGTCGACCGTCTTGGTGTAAAGGGTGGTGCCTTCCCTATATGAGACAGGGTCCGATATCCATTGACCAATTTCCTCGTCTACTGTTGCATGGTCGACAAAGCGACAAAGCACCCTAGCGTCATCTTCTGTAAGATCTAGTTCAACTCGAATGTGAGGTGGAGTGTGGGATTTGTAGGCCTCAACAGTAGATGCAACAATGGAGTGTGTATGGTGTTCTACGACTCCCCCTCTATGACTTCTTCCTCATTTCTTGTGACCACCACGAGGCATGAATGTAGGGGGGTTGAGACCAAGGTAAGATATGAGAAGAGGTGGTCTAAATGCAGGCAATGACTAAAATTACCAAGTTAAGGGGTGTTGGTGCATATGAGAGTTCCAGAAAGGGAAACAAAGAGCAAAGGGAATGACAATATGGTAGACCCAATGCAACTAGGCATAATAAAACCTCCCAAATATGGACTCATCCATGGTTAATGTTGAGTGCGAACTTGCAACAAGAATGAGTACCAGTAATGGTGTCAAGGCTACAGGATCAAGAATAACTCCAGACTTATTAGGCTAAGGTTTTTTTTAATAAGTGGCAAGGCTACAGGATCACGAATAACTCCAGACTTATTAGGCAACCACATTCTCAATGTAGTTTGGGAGGTCCACACTAGCCACTTTCCAATTTTCAAATAAATAAAAAAGAAGTTGAATGAACATCAAAAATATAAATAACATAAATATTAACCTAAAATAACAATGGTAAAAAAAAAGCCTGCTCACATATGTGTGAGCAAGCCTAGTGAAAAAGTGGAAACACACACATTATCATCTTTACATTGGATATTTTGGACCAAGGCAACATTGCTATAAAATGAGGAAACATTTTTGTACTCTTAATATGGTGGCTTTGAGGAAACGTTTTTGTACTCTTAATATGGTGGCTTTGAATACAAATATTTTACTCCTATATCATAACATCAAACACTATTATCAAACAAGTGTTGCATGGCAGCGTAGTCCCTACCAGGTTGGAATGAGAATAAATGCGACCGAGTATAGACACATGGGCAGGAAGTTGAAGTACATTTGGTTTCCATGCAGAATACAGTATTCCCGAATTAGTTTTTTCCGAAATTTATTAAAAATTATTAACATTTAGAAGGTTCTTGGACACAAAAAATTTAGCATTCCCAAAGTATTTTTTTTTATATACGTTCATGGAAAAAAGAACAAAAAAATAATAGTAATGTTTGTTACATAGGTTTGTGGACAAAAACACAAAAAAATTAGCATTCTTGAATTCGTTTTCTTTAAAACAAGGGTCCGTGAACACAATTGAAATTAAAATTTATCAAATTATAGGTTCCTGGACAACATAAATTATACATACCAAATATGTTATTTTATAAAGTAGATATTTACTTTTATACATATGAAATATGTACTTTTATAAAGTATGGGATGAGATTTTATAGAGCATGCACGGAGCCTTGATTCCATACTTAGCCAGTTTTTTTATCGTGGCTTCTCGGGCTGGCGGGCTGAAAATTGAGCTTTTGTTGTTCAGTGCCCTACAAATAGCACCCAGAGTTCCGTGATATAGAAATTGACAATCAGACTTGCGAACTATTTGAATTTTAAGGGCCTCGTGTCCAAAAAATTTAGCATTCCCGAATTAGTTTTCTTTACATACGTTTTACATATGCTCGTGGACAAAAACAAAAAACAATAGTAGTAACATCTGTTACATAGGTTCGTAGACAAAAGCACCGAAAATTAGCATTCTCGAATTAGTTTTATTTAAAACAAGGGCTCCTCGACACAAGAAATTGAAATTTATGAAATTATAGGTTCCTGGACAACATAAATTATACATACCAAGTATGTAATTTTATAAAGTAGATATATAGAGCATGCATAGAGCCCTCATTCCATACTTATCTAGTTTTTGGATCGCGGATTCTCAGGATGTAAATTGGACCTCTGTTGTTCTGTGGCCTACAAATAACACCCAGAGTTCCGCGATATACAAATTGAAAATCAGACTTGTGGACTATTTGAATTTTAAGGGCCTCGTTTCCAAAAAATTTAGCATTCCCGAATTAGTTTTCTTTACATACGTTTTACATACGATCATGAAGAAAAGCCCAAGAAAAAGTTAGCATTCTCGAATTAATTTTGTTTACATACATTTTACATACGATCATGGAGAAAAGCCCAAGAAAAAGTTAGCATCCTCGAATTAGTTTTCTTTAAAAAAAGGGCTCCTGGACACAAGAAATTAAAATTTATCAAATTATAGGTTCCTGGACAACATAAATTATACATACCAAATATGTAATTTTATAAAGTAGATATTTACTTTTATACATACGAACTATGTACTTTTATAAAGTATGTGGATGAGCTTTTTATAGAGCATGCACGAAGCCCTCATTCCATACTTAGCCAGTTTTTGGATCGCAGGTTCTCAGGCTGGCGGGCTGAAAATTAGGCCTCTGTTGTTCCTTGGACTACAAAGAGCACCCAGAGTTTCACGATATACAAATTGACAAGTAGACTTGCGGACTATTTGAATTTTAAGGGCGTCTGTGGCAAGCAGTATGAAGGACAGGTGGTAAAGATGCAATAAATGACATACTCTCTATATGTGCAAGTAGAAAAAAAGTAGTGAACACAATTTTGTGACATTTATATAAAAAAAATAATAAAACGTGTTACATATTCTTGGAAATTTAAAGAAACATCTCTATATGTGTGTGTGTGTGTGTGTGTGTGAAATATGATATCTCAAATTTGAGTGAGTGATTTATGTCATATTTAATTTTGAAAATGACCAGGCAGGAAAAAATATGCATTAGAAAAAAAAGAATTGAAATAAAATAAACAGAATGTATTCACATTCAACATAGTTGAAGATAAAAATCTAGAAACACATAAATATGTAAGGAGACAAAAGAATAGTTTTATTTGGAATATATGAAAAAACGAATAGTTTGTTACATAATCCTAGAAATTTAAATGCGTTTGTCATATAGACTGGGATTGGGGCTCCCGCGGACCATAAGAGAAATATGTACAAGAAATAGGACTGGAAAGAATAAGTGGGACATGGTAGAGCGTAGTACTTGAAGAGTAGAAATGGGGAGATATCATTCTTTAACTATAGATTTCTATTAAAAAAAGGTGGAATAACTGGATTGATAAAGAAAGGACTACAAGTCTACACTTAGAGGCATGGTACATATAAGTAATTTTGGTATTTGTTTGCTAATGTCTTTTCCTGTTGGTTTTCGTCGCCGACCCACTTGAATAACTGGATTGATAAACAAAGGATTTATAACAATGTTCCATATAAGTAATTTTTCTATTTGCTTTCTGAGGCATTTTCGTGTTGGATTACATCCGTGACCCACTTCAAGTTCTCTTCAATATAGCTTCTCAAGAGGCGACGTTGATGTCATTCTAGATTTTAATGCTGAAAAGTTCATTCTCTAATTCTCTTAGATCAGTAGAAATATTAGACAGATATTGATGAATTTCTCCATTCTCTACTGAATAATGGACTAGCTAGTTGTCCACTTGTTCTTCATGATATTCAAGAATCCTGTAAAATGTTTCCAAAGACAAGGCCTTAAAATTAGCAATTTTTTTATTGAAAGCTCGCTTGCTTAATGCCAATGAGTTGATGATTAAGTTGGGGTCCTGGAAGTTGTTTGTCCTTTCGGCTATGTCTATTTTGGTGAGATTTGTGAATAATGTTTCTTTCTTTGATATTGCTTGCTCACATGATTGGATGATGAGATACATGTTCTTCACCTTCTCTTTCCAGTATGCTTCTAATTGAGTGAGCTGTTTTTTGGATGAGAGATCATGTTGTCTTCTTTTCGTGTATGGCATGTTGTTGACATGAAAGGAAAAAGGGACAACCATGTGCAAATATAAAATTTATTCATCTTTTAAATCCATGTGCAGATGTTGGAGCAAGTTATGTGCCCTGCTTCTCAGGGAATCCATATTTTGTGATGTTTCTTAGGCCTTAGTAATCAGTTCCATTCTTTTGTTGATATTTTTCTCCACATATCCTCTACAGGATCCGAGGAAGCTGGAGGAGCCTTTTAGATTTGCTGCAAGGGTGCAGGGAGTCACAGGCATGGTTGTTTCCAAAGGACTGCCAAGCAATGACATAGGAAACAAATATTCCTCTAATTCCTTAATCCGGTCCTTTAGTCTGGCATTCTCAGCCTCATTGACTCCAATAGAATCATGAAGAGAATCTCCAGTTTCCATGTGAAGTTGAGAGATTTTGGACGACTGCATATTGGTAAGGTCAAGTTCTGGATGATGTTTTCTTTTCTTATTTTTTACATCTCTTTTTTCAATAATATTTTTTTTTGATTCACTTTCAAAAACAACACTCTGGAATATGAAGGATTCATCTTCGTAAAAAAAATTGGTATCAACTATGTCCATTGGGTAGCCATGGTGAATTGCGTCTCTGGGATGATCAAGTTTGCAGAATATGCTATCCAGATCAATGCCAAGATCCATGTTTTCACTCTAAATTTTGGGCTGCTCCGCCTCCCCTACATTTTTTTTCCCTTCTTCTGCACGGGAAGCTTGTGAGAACTATCAATTTTAGGATGAACTATTAATTTCTAGTCCTCAGGCCTGAAGATGTTCACTACATCTCTACAAAATTGTTGTGGAGCTACTGCCAGTAGTTTATGAAAACGTCGGTTTTCTCCAGACACTGCTTGAAATGAACAAATGGGGACAATATAACCCTCCAGAAACATTGGTTCAATGCGTGCGAATGAAAAATCTCCTCTATCTCTTCGCTCATTAATGAAAATCTCTATGCGTGTTGTATGCTGAGCTGTTAGAAGTAAAGCTTAATTATTTCATACTTAGAAGTGCGAAGGTGGCAGTTACGACGAAGAACATTTGAGGATTGGAGGTTTCGTGAAGGAACCAAGTTGACGGCATGCCAATGACATTCCATGGTATTTGAAATTAACATTGGGAAGGGATAACAAAAGCCTCCACAAATATTGGTTTAGTGTGCATTAATGACAGAACTTCTTGAGCTTCACACCCATCAATGACAATCTAGATGGTGCCTACATGATGACTTGTTAGCATTAAAGATTTAGAAATATATATATATATATATATATATATATATATTATTTCTTATTATGGACACGTGCGAAGGTGACGGAGATGGGGAAGAGCAAGAAAGGAAGGAATGACCAAGTCTTAAAAGCGGTCGGACGGGCTTCAAAATAAGTTTACAGGCGATAGTGAGGATAGGCAAGTGTCCAATGGTGAAACTGCATGAGTCAGAATTGTTGACTGCAAAATGTGTAAAATGTAAGAGGGCATGATGGTGTAGTTCAGCAGAGGGTTTGTATATTTGTGGATTTGCGGGAAAGTGGCTAAGTATGGAAAGTGTGATTTTGTGTAATCTTTCAGGGAGCATAGAGAAGGGAAGCATGTATAGTATTTGGATCGCAGGTTCTCAGGATGGAGGGCTCAAAAGTGGGCCTCTATTGCTCCGTGTCTTACAAATAATACCCAGACTTGCGCGATATAGAAATTGAGAAGCGGACTTGCGGGCTGAACATTACACTTCTATTGTTTCGTGTCCTCCAAACAACACTCGGAGTTCCACGATATACAAATTGACAGGCGGAATTACATACTTACAATAGTTTTTTAATCACGGGTTCTTGGACTAGCGTGCTCAAAACTAGGCCTCTATTGTTTCGTGTCCTACAAATAGCAAACAAAGTTCTGCGATATACAAATTAGTTGACGAACTGCAGGACTGGCACCTTCAACACTGCAATTGTATACATGTATAACATATAACATATATGTTATATATCTAACATTATCTAAAAATTGTGGCCATAAAATTAGTTGAGCAATATGTGTACAAATGAGGGAAAACTAAATATGCATATTTTTCAAGTATGTATGGATCACCATTTTTTTTTATCGCGGGTTCTTGGGCTGGAGGGCTCAAAATTGGGCCTCTATTGTTCTGTGTCTTACAAATAGTACCCAGAGTTCCACGATATAGAAATTGACAGACGGACTCCAGGACCAGCGGGTTCAAGATTGTGATTGTCTACATGTATATGATAGAACATATATGCTACATAGCTAAGTTTTCGGTGGAAGAATGTATATCGCGCACACGGGGCATGAGAGATGGATGACGCCCACAAAGGAATATGTGGCCATAAAATTCATGAACTATGAAAACGAATGGCGGTCGGTTGGACTCATGATGTAGAGATATAGATGGACATGAAATCTGGCACTGTGTTGTCTGGGAACCCGCCAGCATAGACATGGATTACAAAAGTTTTGGATGCAAGATATACAATCAGAACATGGGGAATAAGAGTTCGATAACGCCTAGCGGGGAACCCACGGGCATAAAATTGGCTAAGGGAATGAAAGTGCTCGGTCGGACTCCTGGTACATATTTCATAATTATGTGCAACACCAACTGTGTCGTGACCAAACCAATATGTGTACAAAGCAAGGAAAACTAAATATCTACCTTTATAATGTATGAGCATGAGATTTTATAGAGCATGTAGGGATATCGCATTCCATACTTGGCCACTTTCTGGATCGCGGGTTCTCGGGCTGGCGGGCTAAAAATAGGCCTCTATTGTTCTGTGTCCTACAAACAGTACCCAGAGTTCTGCGATATACAAATTGACAGGCGGACTTGTGGGCTAGATGAGATTTTATAGAGCATGTACACTTTTTGGATCATGGGTTCTTGGGCTGGCGGGCTAAAAAACGGGCCTCTATTGTTATGTGCGTTACAAATGGCACCCAGAATTCCGCGATATACAAATTTACGAACAGATTTGCAGGTTGGCTGGCTCAACATTGTACTTCTATTGATTTCACGATATATAAGTTGAGAGATAGACTCCAACGCTGGGGAGCTCCGAGAAAGGAGAAATACATACTAAATATGTACTTTTATAAACTATGGACATGACATTTTATAGAGCATATACAGAGTTGCGCGATATACAAATTGAGAAACAAATTTGTGGTCTGGCTGGCTCAACATTGCACTTCTATTGGTCTGTGTCCTCCAAACAGCACACGGAGTTGCGCGATATACAAATCGACAGACGGACTCCATGACTGCTGGGCTCAAAATTGAATATGTATTACACATTACATGTAATATGTAATACATATTACATGTAATATGTACAATATGAAACGGGCAAGCGGACGGTCGGGGTGGCGACATAAAAGTAAGTGCAAATATGAACACGTGTATCCGCCAGTTCCGAGACTAGAAATTTTTTGAGGAACGAGTAATCCATACTAAATATGTAATTTTATAAAGTATGGATATCAGACGGATCCCTCATTCCATACTTAGACACTTTTTGGATCGCGGGTTCTCAGGCTGGCAGGATGAAAATTGGACCTCTATTGTTCTGTGTCCTACAAATAGCACCCAAACTTCCACGATATACAAATTTATCGGCGGACTTCGGGTTGGCTCGCTCAACATTGCACTTCTATTTTCCCATGTGCTCCACACAGCACTGGGAGTTCCGTGATATACAAATTGACAGATGGAGTCCGGGAATGGTGGGTTCAAGATTGTGATACATGTATAACATATAACATATATGTTATATAGCTAACATTATCTAAAAACATTATTTTCAAGTACTAAATTTTTAATAATGAATATTGATATTGTACAATTTAATTAAACAAAATTAGCAAATGAGTCGCAAGGTTCCAGTCCGGGTCCAATTGTAGATCCCCGAAGTGTCGGACGCAAGATTAGATGGACATGAAATCTGCTAGTCCGTCGTCTGGGAAACCACAAGCATAGACATGGATTACCAAGTTTTGGATGCAAGATGTACACTCGGAACACGGGGAATGAGAGTTTGATAACGCGTAGCAGGGAACCCGTGGGCATAAAATTGGCTAAGGAAACCAAAGGGCTCAATTAGACTCGTACTGCATATTTCATAATTCATGTGCAACACCAACTGTGTGGTGACCATATCAGTATGCGTAGAAACCAAGCAAAACTAAATATGGACCTTTATAAATTATGGACATGAGATTTTATAGAGCATGTACAGATATGGCATTCCATACTTGGCCACTTTCTGGATTGTGGATTCTTGGGCTGGCGCATTCAAAAAATAGGCTTCTATTGTTTCGTGTCCTACAAATAACACAAAAAGTTCCGCGATATACAAATTGACAAGCGGACTTGTGGAGTGGTTGAGATTTTATAGAGCATGTACACTTTTTGGATTGTAGGTTGTCGCGCTGGTGAGGTCATAAATGGGCCTCGATTGTTCCGAGCCTTACAAATAGTATCCACAACTCCACGATATACAAATTGACATGCGAGCGTCCTGGTTGGTTAGGTCAACATTGTACTTCTAGTGATTTCTGCGATATACAAATCGACACATAGACTCTAGGTCTGGCGGGCTCCCAGAAATGAGAAATACATACCAAATATGCACAGATCCCTTATTCCATACTTAGCCACTTATTTGGATCGCGGACTTGTGAGCTGTAAATTGGGCCTCTAATGTTCTGTGTCCTGCAAATAGCACCCATAGTTAGGCAATATACAAATTGATAAGTGGACTTGCGGGTTGGCTGGCTCAACATTGCACTTTTGTTGGATGGCGGACTTGCGGGCTGGTGGGTTGTAGGTGGGGAAAAACACACACACACACACCCACACACACACTTGCAAACAAGTTCGTCAAATACAGAGAGTAAATGAAAAATTGTTTAGTATGGAAGATGGGCAGAAAAAAACGTACCTTTGCATGGATTCCTCCACATCTCTGGTTAAGAGTTCTTTGTGGTGTCTAGTTTTCCTGTTTCTTTCTATGAACAAAAGTACAAAACAAAAGGGATATGAACATAAGTTAACATGTAAAGAAAAAGGCAAGCACTATGCACATATACTAAAAAAAATAGAATAAGATGAATAGAGTAACAAATAGTTTTTAGAAGGATGTACCTTTTTGTTGTTGTTGCATAATGTATATTTTATAATTCCAGTACAACACCAAATGTATGGTCACTAGAGCAGTATGTGTAGAAATCAGGGAAAACTAAGAAGTTGGATGATATATTTTTTTCCAACAAGCTATACATATATGCTTTGAAACATAGAAATATGACTTTGCAATATTTTTAATGTATATCCCATAATTCAAGTGCAATACCAATTGTATCGTGATCAAACCAATATGTGTCTAAGATAAACATATTGTATTGAAGAATGGGCATATTCGACCAGACATGGTCAATAAGTGCGTTTTGTGGATGGCTTGTGTTGTTCAAAAGAAAGCGGAGACTGTATTTGCACATGTAGTTTTCCAATTCTTTAGTTCTGCCATTATTTTGTAGCATGTCAATATTGAAGTCTCCTACAAGTACAATGGGTCCATTCAGATGGAAATGGCACAATGCATTGGAAATAAAATCTACTATGTTGGAGAATGTTACATGGGGAGCAACATACAGATTCAGTATTGCAACTTTTGTTTCATGGAAAAAAAATTTGCAAGCACCACTTCAACATTATTTTCTTCGATATGTATATGGTCCAAAATTGGTACATGTTTTTTCACCAATATCATCACCCCATGTGTAATGTAACTAGATATGCAATTGTGATTTGGGAATTGTTGGTTCTGCATGCATAATGCCATGTGTGTTTCCTGCAAGCACAAAATATCGGATTGCATTGTATCATAGTCATTCAGTATATCATCCATGTGTGCATTTAAGTTGTATGTGTTAAGCGAGAGAATTGATACAGATGAATATGTTTGTATGAATTGGTAATCATAGTGCAATTGACTTTTTGCAGTGGTCCCAAGTCGTTCCATTTTAATATCAAATTTTTGTTTCACTTTGAAGTTTATTTTTGTGAGAGGACTTAGCAAATACAAGGAGTCTATGCTTCTGACATGAGACATCGCTATGTATACAAGTCCATGTATCCAAATTCCAGCAGGCTGAAATGCAACATTATCAAGTGTTAGTCCTTGTGATCTGTGGATTGTACGTGCACATGCAAGTTTAATCGGAAACTATTTTTGAATCTTCAATCGACCTGTCTTTTTTGATGTCGATATTGGCTTTGATATTTGCAAAATAGGTGTCCAATCGTTTCTAGTGTTTGAATTATATAAATAAGACAACTTGTTTTCTTGTCACTTGCCTATATGCGGTTCATGGAACTTAATCCAAAGGACATCAATTTTTTTTGTTTTCGTATAGCCTTTCAGTATTCCATATGCACCATTGACCAAGCCATCCTGTGAATCATAGTTACAGACATATATTTCAACCAACATTTCTAATTTGAGGATAAGCTACAAAGGTAAAGTGACTGTATGTTCATGACGTGGCACATTTCCATGGTTGTCTTCTTCCAGGTCAATTGAATTGATGATGATATCATCGCCAGACATGACCAATAGCATGTGGTTGTTATGCATTGCAACATCCTTATTTTTGTAGAACAGTTAAGGGAACGTTGGGTCTGCTAGTGCAGGCTGCAAGCACCTCAAATTGATATATGTTAATTCTTCATATGTTTGGTTGTTTGTGCGCATTCTATTCAGAATTGAAATGAATGTATCATCTATCTACCGCATTGTAGTATGCAACTCAAATCATTTAGTATTGTCTCTCCAGAAGTCATGGGTCATTGTTTCCATGTTAACGGTAGGTTGTTCAAATATCAAAGAATATTGGATGGGTTGTGCCTGGTAAATATCCCCACAGAATATCATGTCAATGTTTCCAAAGTATTTCGTGTGCACATGTTTTATGCTCCTTATTCGGTTGTCAATGGAATACAAGAACTGAATCCCAATCAAATATGCTTAATCTATAAAGACAAGTTGGAGTTCCTCATAAAGCTTAGACAATGTATCCAACATTTCCTTTCTAAGTGGAAGAAACTGTGACTTGTTAAAAGGCATTAAAAATGTAGAGTGGATTGTTGTTCCACCTACATTATATGGAGCTTTTCCTATGTATGAAACTATTAGGTCCTTTGGTTTCATAGGATTAGAGGAATTGTTTGAATCATAGATTCATATAAGCATTTGGAACAATGCTTTCACTGTGAATGTCTTTCTTTTTCCTGCTCCACCTGTAAGGAAAAAGTGCACAGGAATGCCCATGTTCAAGCGCTTTTTAAGAGCAATGTCCTTTATAATTGTTTATTGTTCGTGATTCAACAAACGTCTTATTATGTGGTATTCATTATTTTCAATTAGGAAAGGATGTTTTGTGACTTGAAAACCAAGATTCATATGTTTTTCACTTCCACTTGCTGGAGGACGAGGCAAATCCGCTTGCAAGTCATAGGACTCGAAAGGATTTCTGGTCGTTTTTCATGATGGTCAGGGTTTTCTAGGTCATTAACTGCAACTTCTAGATCACCCCATGTTGGATTAACATTGTAGGTAAATCTAGCTTCATTGAAGTGCACTATAGTCTCAGATGCAACATACGCAACCTCCCATGTAGAGAAGCTATGTTTTAATGTCTCTTTGTTTTCATCGAACAGAACGTACAACAACAATTTTTCTCTACAATAGTTTTCATAGTCACAATGTTTATTGTATTTGACAAACCATATCACAGAGGGTTTTTTTCTTTTTGATATGGGTGCACCATTCTTTTGGTAATGTGATACAAATTCTACTAAGAAGATATGCCTAATAGGAGATGGACGCTGGAGGTAATAATCAACAATAGAGCAACATAGCACGTCTTCTGAATTGTCAGGCTCTTGTTATAGCAAAATCGGTGGTTTAAGAACAAATGTGCATTTTTCAAGTGGAGATGTGTTTATGAAGACACATTTTCTTGAACTACAAGTGAGGGGCAGAGAAAGTGCAATGTGAACTGCTTGTTGAGCAGACATTTGTTAAATATTAAGCAATGTATTGCCAAGTGTGTGTATCATTTGTATGACATCAATATGACTTCTTTCATGTTCTTTGTGTATTCTTTTGAATGCACTTGTCATATATTTGTCAACCTTTGTCATATACGAGGTACAATACGATGTTGCAGCATATGCATTGAGCACATATTGCGCATTTGTATTTTCTTTCCACATAACTGGCATGTCCTTGGAGAAACTGTTGTTCCAAATATGGGAAAGTTTTCATTTAAGGAAAACTGTTGGTTGCCTAAGCATACATTGTATGGCTTGGATGTACTCATCTTATGCTAGATTTATCTCTGTCAAGAAGGCATCAAAGCTCATCAACTCGTCAAATTATCCTTGTTCTAGAAATACGAACAAGGATTTAGATTTATCAACAAAAAAATTGTCCTCTAAACTAAGTGGCTCTATGATTCGTGTAGCTCTCATTGGCGGCACAAGAAATTTGTATCTGGAATGCGAGTTTTTTCGTTTTCTACAACTTCTTGTATGGTAATGTCTATGGAATTTGGCAAGTTCTGGATCCAAATGATCTATGTTGCATGTTATTTATTTATCCACAAATTGTTCGATATCTGAATTGTTATCAGCTCCATAGACTGGTGAACCCTCTATCCACAACAGTGCATGGTCATGTTCATTTCCCCTATTCTGTAATTCAGTCACAAAAAAGTAGTCAGATATTTTTCCGAAAAAACATTTCATCATGGCATATCAATTGTCTCAAAGAATTTATTCTATGTCTATAGTAGCGAGTACATTTCACCAGGTCTTTTCTTATGTAGGTCAGATACGGAAGCTACCAATAGATCCCAACAATGCTTTGCACTTGTAAATGTGATGAAAAATGTTGGAGGGCCCAATTGGCGGATCATTTCAAAAATTGTTTTTTTGTTTTGTTGCAAATAGTCAGGAGAGGTGCAAATGTTTTTGAAATCTATGTATCCAATATCAGATTTCAGAATTTTTTCTAGGTTTAGTTTGTACTTCACATCCTTGGCCAACAACTTTCTTCCTTGTAACTAGCCTTTTCTTATTCGGACCCACATGCAAGAGAGAACTTGCTCTATTATTATGCGTATTGTTTTGAAAAACAAATTTTTTATGTGACAGGAGAAGTAGCCACTTGAATGTAGCATATCCCATCGGACTACTTTATGATAATTGAATCATTCTGTAATATCAGTGGCATGTGGATCTCCATAGAAGAGTGTTGGAAAGTTCATTTCCTTAATGAATTTTTCCTTGAATATTCCAAGTGGACGTTGCCCCTCAACAGGTGCAATTTCAAAAATATTGTCTTGCAAGTCATGAATGCACTATGAATCATTGAATCCATGCACTAATGTCTCAGTAGGTGTTTCATTCTCCAATTCATCACTTGTATAAAATTCACTAGGATTTTCGAGAGTGTCTGCAGAGTTTCCATCCTCTTCTGCAAGAACATTGTTCTAGTTGTCATTTATACAAATGTTATGTGCATTGTACAGGGCCCTTGAACAAAATTCCTTTAATGATTTCATAACATCATGCACATGCACTTTGCTTGTCTGATAGGCATTTTTGTATCGCAAGCGTCTTTTCAGAGCCAAAGCAATTGTCATCGTATTGCTAATGAATTGTGGCAAGGCTTTTTCCACAACATCCAGCTGAACAGGGACATTAATAATTGATCATGTTAAGCCCATCTGGGGTCGTTTATAGCCCCAAGGCCTGATTTGAGAAAATGCAATCCGTAGAGACACAAGTCTCTCCTCAAGTTCCATAAGTGCACTTACATCTGGAAGTGGTGTATTACATCCTATTTGGTCAGGGGTTGCAAACTGTGGCAATTTTCCATTTTCAAGTGATTGTTTGCATGGAAGACAAATTTTTCCACTGGAAAATGATTTATTGTGCGTTGTCAAGCGAAGGTATTCTACTTGCAAAATCAGGCATGAAAGACTTACTATTTTTTTAGAAATTCAATTGTTCACAAATTGCACATGCAATGGAAGGAGTGTCTTTAATTTGTTTCGTGTAGGTTTGTCTTACATTTTTCTTTTGCAGGGAAGTATGGGTAGAAATTGTTCCCTGGTTATCATGGGATATGCGACTGTACATGTTTCTGTTCTGTTTTGCACGAACAAATTTCTTTAGATTGTGATATGTGAGTTTCTCTCTAAAATGAACCGTAGCAATGTATTTTTTTCTCTCGCGCATGACCTTTTTCAAGATGTGGTAACTTACTCTACGTTTCTTGCCCAAGGGCACGATGAGATGATGGCAATTTGGATGAATTTCACTCTGAGTTAGGTTCTAATAACCTAGTCCACGTTTGTTTTAAGGCCTATATGGCCTCATCACAACTGGGACGAATTTGACACATAACTTTTTTCAAGTTGTGATAACTTAATCTACATTTTTTGTTTAAGCCCTATATGGCCTCATCACAACTGTGATGAATTTCACACATGGTTCTTTTGTTCAAGCCCTGTATGGCCATATCGCAACTGAGAGGAGTTTCATGGATATGCATGCCACATGTATGTAGATTTGATGCAGTTTGGGTGGCATGGACATTCAACCCTAAACCATTGATATGTCCAAGCAAAGGTTCATAATGGATATGTGTTGTATCTATTTTCAACGAGAGGATGTCAATTGTTCAATCGTAATTTGAATCAGTAGACCAGGAATGGACAGTGCCATCTGGCAAGGCCGACCAGACCTGGATATTCACTCTGAATATCATAGAAAACCATTGCAAATAGAATCCACAACCCTCAACATTCCTTTTTTCATATGGAAGCGTCGTGTTTACAAGGTATTCTTGTCAACTTCCAACTACCAACATATTTTCTGGGAGATATGGCCAAAGGTGTCAATGCAAGCACCTAAAATCTTGTTGGCTGCTGCCTATAATTTCATTTCAGAAGGATTGTACAGTGTAAATCTGCAGTGACTGCACATCAAACTCCGTTTCTACCAAACAACAAATTGCATTGAACAAACTATCTCCACAACTAGACACAAAATTGCCAGCTGTAAACCATTGCAATCTACACAATGCATAATTTGTTTCCACTGTGATTCAAGGTCCTTGTAAACAAGGGACACGAAAATATGAGGTCCTTCAACATTGCATATGGAAATTTTTCTGTATAGTAGTGGTTCATAATGACCATTGAAAACGTTGGCATCATGGAACAAGATGCAATATGGATTCTCAGATACCGTTTTGTTGAATAGTAGATATCTTGTTTTTCTTGTCAATGCCCATATTCCAACTGATATATTAAGCCAGTTAGAAAACCACCATATACAAAATGTATCTCCCCAAATCCCCCTCTCATGTGCAGGCAGAACTGGAGATGCATACAACCACAACTTTGAAAAATATGTAGCGACATCATGTATTCCATGCAATTGCCGAAGAAAATCAGATTCCAGTTCGTATTCATAGGACTCCAATGACTCAGTGTCGCCATTTTTTAAACAACCCAAGAAATAATCTAGCAATCCATTGCGTAGCTCGGTCGACGAATACTGGAAATGCAGTAGAAACTGAAATGTATCGAAAAGGCAATCCCCTACAGTATACGAGAATGCATCCAATCTCAAAAGGTCATTGCTATGCAAAACCATGTCAATGTTGTCATGCACAATGGATTGTGTATCTATTTCATACGACTCAACATATATTACTTCTTTCATATTTTGAACTATGATTTTGAAGCTGTTTGTTAGATACTTTTAGTTTGCATGAAAATAGAGAAAAGGGGGAAAAAAAATAAAAGTAGCAAAAAAAAGGGAAAGAAAAAAAGGAAAACTACAAGCACGGAACTAGGTACCAATCCCTGTATGTATCTTTCAACCTTATTCTTCTTAACTTCAATACCCCCTAGTCCCCATAGCAGATGACAAGAAAACAAACCCACACTAGAAAGTGAACCAAACAAAAGAAACAACGCAAATAAATAACACCATGAATTTACTCAGTAGAAAGACAACAGGTGGATGCAGTTTTCCAACCCATAGAATAAAAACATTCTCTATGTCTACACCCTGGCGGATGGTAAACCCCTTTGCATTGGAATTTTCAAAATAGCTATGGACGCGACAACCGGCATATGAAGACACATGGTTTCCAGAAAAAAAAATTAAGAGCACAAACAAAGATGGTATGGAACATAATTTGGAGGCAGGGACTCCCACCATTGAAAAATAGCAACAACAAGGAAACCTACCCATCAATAAGGGATGGCAAGAGCTCAGCCCCAAGAAATCTGGAAACTGCAACAATAGGTCCAACAACTTGCAAAGTTGAAGAACAATAAACCAATGAACAACCACGAAGAGGTCCAACTGTAACTGCAAGACCTCAACTTTGCAAAGTTGAATCAAACAAGAACAATAACCATGGAACGAAGAAGTGAACAAGCATTGACCACTGAAGAAGTGATGACCATCAAAAAAATGGAAACAAAACTGTATTGCAACACATCTATACAATAAACATTTAAGACTGCTAGACCTGTTAGGTAAACACTAAATACTGTCAGGACCATTGAAGGGCATATCTCTGTGCAAACATTTAAGAAAAAATGCGGTGTGGCAGGCTTGTTCTCTCGAAGCACGCAACAATAAAGAAAAAATCACACATATTAATATGCTATGTAATGTATTCTAGCTAGCAGAAAATGCCAAATGAAACATTCGAACTAATGCTAGCATTAATCAACCTTCAACCAATGCATAAGAAAATATATGATTCAAAAATACCATGTACAATCGAATACTTTGGATATGGAAACATACATAACATTGGGAATAGTGAAGCCGGAAATAAGACCTCCAATCCGTTGTCCAATCAGATCTTGACAAACATGGTAATTTCTATTATATAAAAATTGATGTTTTCACTTCTCTGGTTCCAACAATAGATAATATGGAAATATTTGTGGTCAATGCACAATCTAATACAAGGTCAACGATTTAACGATCTCTATAGTCCCTCTATGCCTACGACAAGGACTAATAAGGAAACATTTTGGTGGCTTTGAATACAAATATTTTACTCCTATATTATAACATCAAACACTACTATCAAATAAGGAAACATTTTTGTAGTCTTAATATGGTGGCTTTGAATATGAATATTTTACTCCTATATCATATCTATAATGGGTACCATTGATGGTACCATTTTTGACCCAAAAGGAATGATTTTTTTAAGTTTCAATGCTCACCAAATAACAATAGCATGATGTATGTGTTAGGAGGAGTGACACCATGTATGTAGGGCATGTAATTGCAAGCAAGTGATACACCCTTACAGGTATACCATGACATTCTTTCATTTTCAATTCTAAAACTACAATACTCATTTTCAATATTGTACCAATGTTGAACAATACCAATTGTATGGCAAGGTTCTTGTTCGAATATAAATATATATGATTTGATTTGATGTTTTAAAGGATTTTGTGGTGAAGATTGAATTTCTCATAAAGGAAATATGATTTTCTAAGCCACATATTCACAAATTTATCTATTCAACCTTCTCAAATGTACAAATATAAATGGTCTTCACTATTTCTATTTCATCATGAGTAAGAATAGTGATCACATTAAAAGTATTGAATGTATGGTCAACTTTATATTTACTTACATTACTATTTGTCAAATTTGAATTATTATTCTCTATTAATGACCATTTTGATTGTTTAAACATATTATACATTTGTTCTTATATCATGGAGAACTGTTTATTTATTATACATGTAAATTTTGGGGTGGTTCTTAAAATTTTCCCTTTGGAACATTTAGAAAATTAGATCTCTATTAGCATTTAGGAGTGATCGTGACTTTCCCACTTTCTCATGTTTATTGATTGTATTTTCTAGCCCCATTAGTTGTGGACATTGATAAAATTATCTTATCTTATTTTATCTATATTTTTGTTAGAAGTAGTACAATACATGGTCTTTTAACTTGAACTCTCTACATTGAACATATATTCCTTCAATGTAGACATCCATATTAAACAATATTATTGGATTTTGGTCTCTTGCAATGAGATATCCTTTGAGTACATTTTGAGTACATTATGAATAATTCCTATGGCTATAAAATCATATTTCCTTTTCACTGAACATTTATGTGATAGTTTCCCTTTCAAACATATGCACACTTATTGCACTCTTGCCCACACTATTATTGAAGGTGCTATAAGGAGTGGGCATCCTCCTTTAGCTAATCATATAAACCATCAATCTCCCTATCCTATTTGCATGGTATATGAATTTTCTTTATTAGAGTGAAAATCTTGACACATGGCCTTGAGTTGGTGAAGTGTTTTCAAATGTTACACCCAAAATCATGAAAGAAATGAAATCCATTTGCAAGAATATTTAGAGAACAATAAATAATAGTTTTATGCCTTGATCTAGATTATACTTAGAATGAAATGAGATACAAACAAAATGATAGAAGAGAACACATAAATGCAGTGAAACCCAACTTCTATTAATGAATAAAAATAACAAAATATTGTAGACACAAACTGGATAGAATGGTGGTAGCGTATCTCTGG
>JASDQU010102003.1:108233-124824 GCA_032191745.1 Picea mariana
TGCTTGAGTGTATGGATGCATTGGAATTTTGATAAACCTTTTCACAACTATGAATCTTGATATTTTCATCATTGAGATTTTGGACCAGATGCACTGGAGCCTTGGAAGGAGGTGGGCGACCAGAGGGACTGAATGGAAATGAAGGGGGTTCATTCTCTTGGGTGGTGTAGGCTAGGAGAAGAGAGTTGGTGAACTTTGGATTACTGTGTGTTGAGAAACATTTGAGAGCTTGACTGTTAATCGGTCTGGGAAATTGAATGTCTCTATGAAACCCTTCCTTATGGATTCATAACCCTAGCTCAGGGGTGACCTAATCTTGAGACTTGGAACAACAATGTCTAATGTTGGGTGGAATGTCCTTGGTTTGCAGGTAGTTGGTGACCGGTTTTGTTAAAGACAAGTTCTCTCTATCAAAGTTTTTCTCTGCTTATACATAATTATTTCCACTGTGTATTGATTATTGTCTCCAAGATATATTGCATTGATAAAGTACCTTCCTATTGGTTATTGTTGTGCATGGAATATTTTTCATTCTTTCATAGTGTAACATGAATCTTGATGACATGTGTTTGTTTCATGCTTCTTAATAATTATTTAGTATCAAAAATTTGAATAATCCCAAGTGGGTATGTTTCAGATCGGAGCATAGATCAAATCATTATTTTTTGGGTTTGTTGTTCAGGGTACATTACAAACTAGTATCAGAGCTATTGGTTTATAGCACTGGGCTTGCTACATGACAAGAAAAAAATTCTTGAAGTGAAGTTAACTAATGGATATTGGACAACGTAGGAGGGAGATTTCAATGGTTTGACACTATCATTCTATCCATGGAAACTATGTTCCAGTGATCCTCCACAGCTATGATATCCCAATGATATATTCAATTCATGAATCGGGAAACTGAATAGACATATATGCCTCAAGGAAAACCAATGCTTAGCCACCGTCAATCAATCCTCCATGAGGGTTCTCCATCCTTGATCTACGGTTGGCATTAAATATTTACCCCACATGCATGGGGAAACACTAGACTGGATGGTTTATAAGATAAATAAACCCTTACTTATTTGTGTGTGAAAAGAGAGGCATGGAACCCTCTGGAGCCACACTAAATGTAAACTTTTGTCTAGGGAATCGACGGTTGATGGCCTAGTGGATCAGACTGGAACCGGATCACCCTTTTGGACAAGAGTTAAGTGGAATTTGATCTGGTGGGCTAGTGCCCCAGTGTACCAGACTGACCTTGGATCACCTTTATTTGATAGAGTTGTGGGGTGGTCGGTGCCCTGGGACCAGAACCCCATGTTAGGAAGCATGGTATGAAATCTTGCGAGGAGTGCTCGGTGGGACGGTGGGCCCAAATAGACCTCCTAAATTTTCCAAGCCTATTTTCCTTATTGAAATCCTGGTACCCAAGTGGTCCGATGTCCTGGTGGTCAAACCAGACTGAAGTTGAGAATAGGAAGTATGAAAAGTGAGCCCAATGGGTCGATGGTCATGTCAACAACCATGTCATCCAAAACACTTGGAATTGGTCCACGAGGAGGTCAAATTAGCTTGAAACACCTCTACAGAAGGTTAAATTACTAGAAACTTCAAAAAGGAATAACGTTTTTCTCCGAGCTCATAATTAAGCAAACAATTGTCATTGGAAATCTCTCGAAGAAAGAAATATAGTTATGCACCCATAAAAAAATTTTGAGCAATAGATATTATAGTTAACTAGGAATACGATGACTGGTGAACTTAAGAACACACACACACACACACACACATATGTATTTACAGTCCTTTTTCCATAAGTGTGTTTATATGTTCTTTTTTTTATCAAACAAAAATTATGTTACATGCACACTTTATTGCAGAATTAAGGGTATAAACACATCATTTCAAGCTAAGAATTCATATTTTGGAAATGGACGAAGGAGAGGGAGCCTTCAGACATGAGATAGAGCCCAAAGTTAAGAATATCAGTGCTGGAATTGTAGAGAAAAAATCTAATGTTCACAGGAGCAGAGTGGAACCAAAAAAATTAATAGAGACTATGAGAATCTTGAGAATAGAAATGCAGAGTTACAAAGAATATAATGAGAATATGTTGAAAGAACATAATCAAGTAAGTGCTCAAATGATGAAAATCCTAAATTAGTTATAGAGACAAGCAAAGAATGGATCAGGATCATGACATGAGTAAGAAGGAAGAGAGAATGAAAGAAGAGATAAGTACAAAAGAGCTAGTCATTCAAGAAGGGAAAGTGGAACTCATATACATCACTCACCTCCTTACTCAACTAGGAATTATTATGCATCTGGGGATTCAAGGATAATTCCATAAGTGTCTCATGTTATACATCAAAGAAGAAGACACGAGTGGGACAATTTGAAAGGAGATTTGAGGAAGCTTAAGCCACCATCCTTTGATGGTGAAAGAGAAAGGGAAGATGATGTTGAATCTTGGTTTCTTGGAATCAAGAAGTATTTTTAGTTGCACAACTACTCTAATCTAGAAGAAAACATTTCCACATATCATTTTCATGGAAAAAATTCCATGTGGTGGGATCATTTAAAGCAAGTTGAACACATCAATGAGATTAGGATCACTTGGAAGCAATTCAAGAGGTATTTTCAGAAGGAGCATGTTTCAGAACACTTCTATGACAAAAATATGTAAGAGTTCTTTGCACTCAGGTTGGGGAGCATGACCACGGGAGAATTTGAAAGGACGTTCTTAGGATTGTTGAAGCATGTGGGATTTATCAAGGATGAGAAGGTAAATATACAAATATTTTATAGTGGACTACCATCATTTTATAAAGAGAAGATTCAGTATGATGAGCCTAGAAATTTGACAAAAACCATTAGAATGGATAAGTACATGTACGATCAAGGAAAGGGAAAATAATATTTGAAAAATTATTGGAAGGATAAGAAGAACGAGAATTCTGATTATAGAAGGAAGGGATTCAAACCTCCTTTCAACTGAAATAATTGTGATAAAAATCAGCAATATCAGTCTGCTAAGCAAGAATCCAAGAATGAAGACTACTTGGGAAAAAGGGGAAGACCACCAATACAATGTTGGGGATGCAAAGAACACCACATGTACAAGTATTTACGTCTTAGAGGAGATAAAATGAATACCATGCACAACATCCAAGAATATACTACAGTAGAATACATCCAGACAAAAGTGATGCAAACCCCCACCACCTCCTGGGGCTCGCGTGACCTCCCGATCTAAGGATCATTCACACCAAGGAGATGAATTATCTCTCAGGCTCTTGTTGATCCCTTGAAACTATCTACCACAGGCCTTTACTCTTCTCCTTGCATGCAAATTCAAGTTTGCGAGGATATTTTCACTTCAACGGAGAAGTTCACATGACCTCGGGCCAAAACCATAGGCTAAATCTTTAAATGGTGGGAACTCCATCACTTCAAAGGTTCGAGCTTTGGGATTTCCAACAACAACACCCTACGATCCTCTCGAATGTTGAATTTACGAACAATCGAACAACGACAGGGATCAACGGTTCACAATACATGTTGAGATCCACAACTCATAGATATTTTGGGACTCCAAGCTTCGAGAGTTTTACCCACTCCAACACGTAATTCCTCTGAATGTGCAAACTCCAAATAATAAGATAGGACGGTTGTCATCTGCCCCAGATCAACGGTCATTGTTTACTCTATGCTTCAGACTTCAGAGCTTTTCACAACACAACTCCTCAAATCCTTCAGAGTGTCGAACTAGAGAACTTGCGAAGGGGTCTCAATCGATGGTCGACGCGTCCACACCAATGGATGGTCGAGATATAATCCGGCCTTTGGGCCTTCGAGAGTTTCTAACCCAAATCCATTCACATCCAAATTCCTCTTGAGTGCCAAGTCTCTGAATCATGTGATGTTTCACACTTGCACACTCTTGTGATTACACCTCAACTTTGATGAATAGCCAGACTTCCGGATAACAGTTGATCTACATACATGTGTCCACATGAAAATTGTTGAAATTGTGAAGTCTGAAGGACTTCAAGGGTTAAAACTTGTACTTCTTACCTGGATCCAATAGTTGTTGATCCTCACACTCATATTTGACGACTTGTATCTATTCTCCCTTCTTTGCGCACTCCTCCTCCTATCTGGACTTAGATCCAACATACCAGGTCTATTTCTTCCATCAATCTGATGGTTTTTGTAGCTTCTTCCTTCGCTGCTCCGCTTCCCTTTGAAATTGAGATATTTAAAAAAGGTTTCAAAGGCTATAGCCTTTGTCTGTGATCGTTGTAATGCTCTCCCTCCTTATTTTTGACTCTCTTGGGGATTCCAAGGGACTTGGCCCTGCGTCCTCCAAACAAAACTTTATTCCCTCCTGGAAGAACGATTTTCTTCCTCCTGAACTTAGGAACTTAAAATACTCAGCCTCTAGTGCACTCCTTGCACTACCTCTACAGTCTAAATCCTTAAAAGATTCTCATCCTTTTCACCCTTTGCAGGGACTCTGTGCACACTTGCACTATTCCTCATTTGAGCTTGTAATTGCTTGGACTTCAAAGGGTCTTAGCCCTTTGTTCCCCCAAATGGTTTCTTGTGCCCTCCTGGAAATCATGCTCTTCCTCTAGAGATTTAACAACATTTTAGTAGTGTGTTGGCTTCGTGCACTCCTTGCACTCAACTCTCATTGAGTCTTGATATTTAAAGACTCACCCGTGCATTCCTTGTGCTGGCTCTCAGAGTATTCAGTAACCCTGATGTGCACTCCTTGCATTACCTCTTCCGAGCTTGTGAAAGATTCTGGTGTGCCCACTTGACACGCTCCTCAAAGAACTCTTGAACGAGTTCTTGCGCACTCCTTGCGTAGGCATTTTAGAGTTTTCTAACAACTCTAAGGTGCACTCCTTTCATTGCCATGAGAGTCCAAAAACACTCAAAAAACTACACAGATAGAGAATTCTATCTATTCCTGCAAAGGAAACATTTACACATCCATATAATTCATTCATATGCACAGAAACTATTAAAAAACAAGAGCATTTTCAGAAAACACATGGAACGCACTCAGAAACTCATATACAGGGAAATATGCTCTTTTTATTAATACTGAATGGTGTTTACAATGTGTACGAGACTGGACTACAACAGAGTCTCAGTCTTTATCTCCTTTCCTCTCTTCTCTTTCTCTTCTCATGAGCTTCTCCTATCTCCTATATTCTCTAATTTTCTCTCATGAATTCTTAATACAATCAATCTCTTTACAAAAGGGGGGCTTCTCGAGCCTTCCTCACCCACTTTCATTAAATTGCAATTAATTCACATCTATTCCAAATCGGATCTAGATATATCTAACTGTCATCCATTAAAGGTGACTTTACATGCAACCTGTAAAAACAAAATGACTCATCCTTCCTCGAGCCTTACAATATTAAATTTACATTAAATTTGAGATTTAAACTAACAAACGAGAAAGTTGGCACTTCACTCTCCTTGGAATCTACTCCCTCCTAGTGCGTTGTTGCGCTGGCTGATGACGTGCTGCCAAGTTGGAGCGATGCTTCTGCATCATACTCCACTGCTGACAAAAATCATGAGCTCCTTCTCATGGCTCTTCTGTTGTTGTTGTTGAGATCCTCCTGGGTCCCAAACTTCATTCTAGAGTTGTCCACTTGCTCCTCTATTTTTTTTTTGTTATTCATGTTGTCCTGTTGTTGCTGCAGGCTCTCCTCTGTCCAGTATCCACCTATTGCTTACTATTTGTTGTGCTGACTTTGGCATCAGCCTTCTTATCTTGTCTATCTCCCTTTCCATCTTTTCCATGGGATGGCTTCTCTCTTGTAGTCTACTCTGCTGCATCTCCTCCTCTTCATCAATCTCCAACTTGACCTGTTGGATGAGCCTACTTTGGGTTATTACTCTTTCTCCCAGGGATTCCAATTCTTCACATAGATCACCAAAATCCATGTTGTCTACTCTCTCTCCTGTTGCAGATTCCAATTCTGTAGTTGTCCTCCGCTCATCTCCCTTACTGCAATTTATGGGCAATTCCACTGAATGCTCTTCTTTCATCCTCCTTCTATCTTCTAAAATGATAGAATCTATGGGTTTTCTGTCAGCTTAATTAAAAGAAACATCTTCATTGGACTTTTCTTCTAAGCCCTCTCCAATATATACTCTAATATCCCCTACCATCAAAACTTGGTTAAGGTCCTCTCTTCTCTCCAAACTTTGGGAAGATGTTTCTCCTTCTTCCTCCTCCATGCAAGTCTTTGTTGGATGTCTTACTTCTCTTGCATATGCAACACATGCACTGTTAGTTTTAAAACATTTGGTCCCATGGCCTCTTCCCTAGATACATCCTGCATCACTTCCTCATGTGCAACACATGCACTGGCCTATGTTGGGTTGCTTAGAAGGAATATACCGATTCCCCTAATGATCAGAATGCACCTATGATCTTCCTCATCAAGATTTGAAGTATTTAAATTCTCATCATCTTCATTCACATGGTCTGAAACCCCACATGAATCTTCATGCTAATGAGGCTTCTCTCCTGCCTCTTCCTCCTCTTTTGTCAGCACTTCTTGCTGATCTGAACTCTCATCTGATTTCTCGAGACTCTCAAACAATATCACCTCCTCTTTTCCCACCTAGAAACCTAAATTTTCATTTCTTCCCTCCTAGAAGTCTATGAGATCTTCGATTGATCTCTTCTCATTGCCCTCCTGGAAATCTATGAGATATTCAACTGATATGTCTTCCTCCTCATCGAGGCTCTCTCCAATTTTTGGTTCACATATGTAAACCATATCCTCCTCTGTGTCATTGAGGTTTTTCACTTACCTTAGCCACCTCTTCAACATATTCTTCTGCTTCCTAGAAATCAACTGCTGAATAAGCCATTTTTCCTTCCCCTTCATGGGCCACTCATAACTCCAGCTTCCTTGTTGCATTCTCTTCCATTGAAACATTAATCTATTGAGCTCCTCTCTGATCTCATTGAGCTCTTTATCCATATCCTCTTTTCTCATCTACCTGTTGTCTCCTCTTGGACCTTGCCTATGGCCTTCAATAGCCATTTTCACTTTTTCCACTTCTTCTCTCTGTCCACTATCTGCAAACAAAATATCTCTCTGATATCACTTGATGCAAGCCCCCAACACCTCCCGGGTCTCATGCACCTTCCTGTCTAAGGATCGTTCACACCAAGGAGTTGAATTAGCTCTCAGGCTCTTGTTGATCCCTTGAAACTCTCTACCAAGGGCCTTTACTCTTCTCTCTACGTGTAAATTCAAGTTCGCGAGGGTCTTGTCACTTCAATAGAGAATTCCACGTGACCTTGGGTCAAAAGCATAGGCTAAACCTTTAAATGGTGGGAACTATAGCACTTCAGAGCTCCAGGCTTCAAGGGTTCCAACAAAAACACCCTACGATCCTCTTGAATGCTAAATTTACAAACAATCGAACAACAACGGGGATCAACGGTTCATAATATGCACCAATATCCACGATTCACAGATATTTCATGACTCCGGGCTTCGGAAGTTTTACCTGCTCCAACATGCAATTCCTCTAAATGTGCGAACTCTGAATTAGCAGATCGAATGGTTGGCATCCACCCCATATCAACGGTCATTGTTTACTCCACACTACAGATTTCATATCTTTTCACAACATAACTCCTCAAATCCTCCGGAGTGTCGTAATGGTGAACTCATGAAGGGGTCTCAATCGACGGTCCACACGTCAACACCAACAGACAATCGAGATCTACTCTAGCATTCTAGAGTTCTTGACCCAAATCCTTTCACATCCAAATTCCTTCGGAGTGCCAATTCTATGAATCACGTGATCTGTCATGATGTGCACCTAACACTGATGACCACGATCTACTCTAGGTTTCAGGCCTTCAGTATTTTATGCTCTAGAACACTTTGTGCCTCCATTCTCCAGGACTGTCGGTCTTCCGAACTACTGGAAATCTACTGACACATGGTCCTAACTCCTACAATGAGGATTCGCTCGGCCTTCAATGAGGAACACTCTTGTGATTACACCTCAACTCGTCTAGATAGCTAGACTTCTGGATAATAGTTGATCTACAAACATGTGTCCTTATACTACCAACAACCTAGATTTACTTCGGGCTCTGGGACTTTGGGAGTTTTATCTCCTCTACACCTAACACACAAAAATCACCAAACTCACGAAGTCTGAAGGAATTCAAGGGTTAAAACTCGTGCTTCTTACCTGGATCCAATGGTTGTTGATCCTTGCGCTCAAATATGATGGCTTGGATCTTTTTACCCTTTTCTGTGCACTCCTCCTCCTGTTTGGAATTAGATATAATGGTCCAAGTCTATTTCCACCACCAATCTGACAATTGTTGTAGCTTCCTCCTTTGTTGCTCTGCTTCCCTTCGAACTTGGGATATTTAAAAAAGGTTTCAAAGGCTACAACCTTTTTCTGCATTCGTTGTAATGATCTCCCTCCTGAGTTTTGAATCTCTTGAGGATTCCAAGGGACTTGGCCCTGCGTCCTCCCAACAAATATTTATGCCCTCCTATAAGCACGATGATCTTCCTCCTGAACTTAGGCACTTAAAATACTCAGCCTCTGGCGCACTCCTTGCCCTACCTCTACAATTTGAATCCTTAAAATATTCTCAGCCTCTACACGCCTTGCAGGGATTTTATGCACACTTGCACTATTCCTCCTCTGAGCTTGTAATTTCTTATACTTCAAAGGGTCTTGGCCTTGTGTTCCCCCAAATGGTTTATTTTTCCCTCCTGGTTGTCATGTTCTTCCTTCAAAGATTTACCAACACTTCAACAATGTGTTGGCTTCGTGCACTCCTTGCACTCAACTCTCCTTGAGTCTTGATCTTTAAATACTCATCTGCGCACTCCTTCCATTGGCTCTCAGAGTATTCAATAAACATAATGTGCACTCATTTCACTACCTCTTCTAAGATTGAGAATGATTCTGGTGTGCCCACTTGGCACACTCCTCACAGAAATCCTAAACAATTTCTTGCACGCTCCTTGTGCAGGCCTTTTATATTTTTCTAACAACTCTAAGGTGCACTCATTGCATTGCCATGAGAGTCTATAAACATTCATAAAACTACACAGATAGATAATTATATCTATTCCTGCAAAGGAAACATTTACACATCCATAACATTCATTCATATGCACAAAAAATATTCAAAAACAAAAGCATTTTTAGAAAACACATGGAACACACACGAAAACTCATATGCAGGGAAATATGCTCTTTGTATTAATACTAAATGGTATTTACAATGTGTACAATACTGGACTGCAACACAGTCTTAGTTCTTTCTCTCCTCTCCTCTCTTCTCTTGCTCTTCTCATGAGCTTCTCCTATCTCCTACATTCTCTAATATTCTCTTCTGAATTATCAATACAATCGATCTCTTGACAAAAAGGGTCTTCTTGAGCCTTCCTCACCTACTTTCATTAAATTACAATTAATTCACATCTAGTCCAAATCGGATCTAGATCTATCTACCTATCAGCCATTAAAGGAGACTTTACATGCATCCTATACAAACACAATGACTCGGCCTTCCTCGAGACTTAAAATATTAAATTTACATTAAATTTGATATTTAAACTCATAAATGAGAAAGGTGGTGCTTCTCTATCCTTGGAATCCACTCCCTCCTAGTGTGTTGTTGCACTGGCTGCTGATGCACAGTTGAGTTGAAGTGATGCTCCTGCATCAAGAATTATTCCAAGAATATATGCATCCTTAGAATATCGACAAGAAATATGTGAATCCGATATGAACGAAGTGGAAGTTAAGATCATTAATCGTTGTATTTCTATTTTAATTGACTCATGATTAGTTCATTGTTACTTTGATCCTAAATTATAAGACAAATTACATTTGGAGAAAAGTAAGCTCGAAAAATCAAGTTTGGATCAGCTAGCCATTGGAACCAAAAGAAGGATCAATGAAATAGTAAGAGGTTGTCCAATAAATATGAATGGAGTAAATGCAGTTTATGATATGAATATCATACCATTAGGATCTTATGTTATCCTAATTGGGTTTGGTTGTTTGGAAAAGAATCAAGATGTCCTAAATTGTCATGAAAATACATTTACATGCCTTAATGAAGAAGGAAATAATAGCATTGTGGAAGGAATTCCGAGACCCATTTCTATAAGGGATATTTCAGCCTTACAACTGAAGAGATGTTTCAAGAAAGGTTGTCAATTGTATGCAACTCATGTAGAAGAACCAGAAAAGACAAAAGGACCAATCCTTGAATAGTTTTTAGTATTGTAATAGTTTGAATATGTATTCCAATAAATACTCGGATTTCCATCAAAGAGGGAGATAGATTTCTCTATTTACTTAGTACCAGGAGATTCCCCAATATCAAAAACTCATTATAGAATGAGTACACCAAAATTAAAATAATTGCAAATGAAGGTAGAGGAATTATTAAAGAAAGGGTACATGCGCCCAAGTGTTTCACCTTGGGGAGCACTAGTACTCTTTTTTAAAAAGAAGGATGGAACGTTGAATCTATGCATTGACTTTAGACAACTAAATCAATCCATTGTGAAGAAAAAATACCATATACCTCTAATTGATTACCTCTTTGATCAACTAAGAGGAGAAAAGATATTTTCAAAAATAGACTCGAGATCAAGATGCCACTAGGTAAGAATCAAGGACGAAGACATCATAAAGACAACTTTTAGAACCAAGTGTGGACATTATGAATTTGTAGTGGTGCCATTTGGACTGGCCAATGCACCGGTTGTATTTATTTTCTTAATGAATGGCATATTCAAAAATTATATGGATAATTTCATCATTGTATTCTTGCATGACATACTTACCTATTCTAAGTCCGAGGAAGAGAAAGAACATCACTTGAGGTTGGAGTTGCAAGTACCGAGGGAACATCATTTGTATTCCAAGCTAATCAAGTGTTCTTTTTACCAAGAATAGATCCATTATTTGGGGAAAATTATTTCAAAAGAAGGTATAACAGTAGATCTAGAGAAAATTGAAGCCATTAGAGGGTGGCCAACACCAAATAATGTTTCATAAGTTATATAATTTATGGGATTATCCAGATAGTATAGGAGGTTTATAAAAGGGTTATTTAAGATTGTGCATCCCATCACTTATTTTCAAAAGAAGGTAACTAAGTTTGTATGGATAGTAAAGTGTGAAGAAAATTTTAACTTGTTGAAAGGATTACTTACTAGTGCACTTATTTTGAAGATTGTTAACCCAAATGAGAATTTTGTAGTTTGTACAGATGCATGCAAAGAAGAAAATGGTGGAGTCCTCACCCAAAATGGACATGTCATTAGTTATGAGTCTAGAAAGCTTAAAGAACATGAGAGGAACTATGCCACGCATGATCTGGATCTTTCTACCATAGTTCATGCCTTGAATATGTAGAGGAATTATTTAATGGGGAAGAAATTTGAACTAACAACAAACCATAGTGGTCCGAAATACTTTTTTGAGCAACTAACTTTGAATGCTAGACAGACAAGATAGTTGGAATTTTTAAGTGAATATGAATTTGACATAAAGCATATCAAAGGAAAATAAAATAAAGATGATGATGCACTCAACAGAAGAGTACATATGATGCATGCTACAATCATTAGTATGCATCAGACAAATTTAAAGAGCGGAATTTTGGACGTTGTTGTTACAAACTAGCATTACCTACAGGTAAAAGAGAATTTACAAAAAAAAAATGTGCAACATAAATTCAAAGGGTATGATATTATAGGAGGTTTATAAAAGGGTTATTTAAGATTGTTCATCCCATCACTTATTTTCAAAAGAAGGGAACTAAGTTTGTATGGACAGTAAAGTGTGAAGATAATTTTAATTTATTGAAAGAATTACTTACTAGTGCACTTATTTTGAATATTGTTAACCCAAATGATAATTTTGTAGTTTGTATAGATGCATGCAAAGAAGAAATTGGTGGAGTCCTCACCCAAAATGGACATGTCATTAGTTATGAGTCTGGAAAGATTAAAGAACATGAGAGGAACTATGCCACGCATGATCTGGAGCTTGTTGCCATAGTTCATGCCTTGAATATGTAGAGGACTTATTTAATGGGGAAGAAATTTGAACTAACAACAAACCATAGTGGTTCGAAATACCTTTTTGAGCAACTAGCTTTGAATGTCAGACAGACAAGATAGTTGGAATTTTTAAGTGAATATGAATTTGGCATAAAGCATATCAAAGGAAAAGAAAATAAAGATGTTGATGCACTCAACAGAAGAGTACATCTCATGCATGCTACAATCATTAGTATGCATAAGACAAATTTAAAGAGCAGAATTTTGGACGTTGTTGTTACAAACTAGCATTACCTACAGGTAAAAGAGAATTTACAAAAAAAGAATGTGCAACATAAATTCAAAGGGTACGATATTAAAGAGGATGTATTACTTATGCATAAGATTTTTTTTTATGTTCATTGTTCTATAGAACTTTGGAATTTGGTACTAAAGGAAATGCATAATATTCCATATGTCATACATCCCAGTTACCAGAAAATAATTGCAACAGTAAGAGCCCAATTATTTTGGATTGGAATGAAGAAATGTGTTGTTGATTACATTTCCAGATACATGGAATGTTAGAGAGTGGAATATTAGCATAAACACCCAATGAGTTTGCTACAACCATTGCCTATTCCCAGGACAACAAGGAAAAATAATTCAATAATGGTAGTTGTTGATAAATTGACAAAAGTTTCTCATTTTGTTCCTATGAAAATGACTCATAAAACAACAAATATTGTAAAAATTTACATGAGGGATATTGCTAGGTTGCATGGAATTCCTGAGTCAACTGTCTCATACGGAGATACAAAGTTTACTTCAAACTTTTGGAGGGGATTATTTAAAGGATTTGGTACAAATATGAGCTTTAGTACATCGTACCATACACAATCACATGGGTAGAAAGAAAGAGTCAACCAAGTAATTGAAGACATGTTAAGAATGTATGTGATGGATAAGCCATCTAAATGGGAATATTACTTGCATTTGGTTGAGTTTTCCTACAATAAATGGTATCAATCTTAATTGAAGATGAGCCCATTTAAAGCCTTGTATGGTAGAAAATGAAATACTCCAATGAGTTGGTACAACCTAGTAGACAGAGTAGTACTTGGGCTAGAATTTATCAAGGATATGGAAGCCCAGATGGTTAAAATTAAGTAGAATTTGAAGGAAGCACAAGATAGACAAAAGAGTTATGTAGATAAGAACAGGACAACTAGAGAAATTAAAGTGGGAGAGCATGTTCTTTTGAAAGTGAAGCCCAAGAAGAGATCATTAAAATTAGGCAGTTGTACAAAGCTAGCAGTCATATTTTGTGGTCCATTTGAGATATTGGATAGATTACGGAAAGTTACATACATTCGCGTATTGACTAGTTCCACGAAAGTGCATAATGTATTTCATGTCTCTTTGTTGAAAAAGTATGTGCATGATCCTAACCATGTTATTGATTGGAATTTTATTCAGGTGGATCTAGAAGGAGACTTTTAGGTCTATCCAGTGTGTATATTGGAAAGAAAGGTCAAACTGGTTCAAAATCAAGTCATAGAACTGGTCAAAGTTTAGTGGACCTACTATGGTCCTGAAGATGCTACTTGGGAGAATCAAGATGCCATGTGGGCAGAGTACCCACGAATTTTTGAAGAATTTTGAAATTTTGTTTTATGTTTTGTATATGCACTAAGGACAGTTCCAAAATAAGGGGGGGGGGGATGTAAGTCCCCGGTTTTAAGTCCCCAAATTAATATTTTATTTTTTTTATTTGATGAGAGTTCATAGTTCCCGAACAATTGAAAGGGGTCGGAGTGCCTAGGAAATGTAGTGATTTGAACACTTTAATAATAAAAAGTACATCTCTAGTTGTAGGACGAACAAGGACAAGAGTTATAGGGGGATATGATTCCACGAGAGAGGGGGGGACCAATGAAATAAAAATTTACGCTTTGTTTAATTAATTATCACCCAGTTTTGTGTTGGGAAGGATATGAGGTGGTGCATGAATCTATTAGGGATACCACGTTGGCCTTGGGGTGCTTGGATACCAAGGTTATGTTCTTTATTTTCTGGGGGTTGGTCGTTTCAATCATTCAAAAGTTGGTTCATTCATTCATTCATTCTAGTCTTTGTTAGAAAAAGAGGAAACAAAATGTTGAGGAACAACAACCATGGTCAATTGGTTGTGGGATTTACTAGTGTATTCATTCCATGAATCAATGCCTTAGTGCTTGGATGCATTGGCATTTTGATAAACCTTGTCATATATGTGAATCCTGAGAATTCCAAGATTGAGATTATTGACCACATGCACTTAATACCTAGAAGGAGGTGGGAAACCTAAGGGACTTTGTGGCAGTGAAGGGGGTTCATTATCTTGGGTAGTGCAAGTTGGGAGAAGAGAGATGGTGAACTTTGGGTGGTTGTGTTTTGAGAAACCTTTGAGAGATTGAGTGTTGTCTGGTATGAGAAACTGAGTGTCACTTTGGAACTCGTCCTTGTGGATTCATAGCCCTGGCTCGAGGGTGACCTATTGTTAAGATTTGGAACAACAATTTCTAAGGTTGGGTGGAATGTCCTTGGTCTAAAGCTAGTTGGTGACTAGTTTTGCTAAATATAAGTTCTCTATGTCGTAGTGTTTCTCTTCTTATACATAATTGTTTATGTTGTATATTGATTATTATCTCTGAGATATGGATTAATAATGTGTCTTCCTATTGGTTATTATTGTGCATGGAATAGTGTTCATTCTTTCATAGTGTAACATGAATCTTGATGATTGCATGTGTTTGTTTTATGCTTCTTAATAATTAATTGGTATCAAAAATTCAAATCATCCCAAGAGGGTGAATTTAGAGGTACTTGGATAGTAGGTATGTGTTGATTAAGGTTGGTTGTCATTGATATCAACCCTTGAAGAAATATCGATAGCACAAAGGTTTGGGTAATGGACCCAAGTTTGTTTAATGTAAAGATGACTCGTTATTGTCTTGTCATGGTTGATAATAAGTAGAAATGGATGAACTCCAAAGTGGTCCCCTTATGGTGAAAGCCCTCATGGGAAGACACTTTGCGGATTGAGTTATCCTAGAAGTATGGTTAGAGAACCCATGTTTATTTGTGAAATACTAAGATGAAGGTAATTGAATTTTTTAGTGAAACTATCCTATATTTATATTCCTTGTCATGGCATTTTTGATGGTATGTGGAATGTCACATAACTCCTCTCGGTTAGAGAGTTATGGCCATGAGAAGTTGGAGAACCCAGGTTTGGATAATGGACCCAAGTTTGTTTGATGGATAATGGTATGGGTTTTGATATATTTGAAGGTAATACTATTATATATGGATGGTACATGCCATTCCATTTCTGGTGGTATGTGGAATGTCACATAACTCCTCATGGTTTGAGAGTTATGGCCTTACGAAGTTGGAGGACCATCTTATGTCATCTAGAAGCCCCAAAAGGTCAACGTAGTCAAAGTGGTTTAAGAGATTTTAGAAGGTAAATAATAAAGTGAAGTGATGAGTGTACTATAATTCAAAGTGAATAAAAAATAAATTATTTAAATAATAAATTTAATGGAGAAACTAGAAGTGGGTTAACCCTAAAATAAGGAAAGTGGGTAAAGTGACCTAGAAGATGTTTTTAAGGAAGCTACTTGGAGAGTATAAATAAGAGGCAAGACTCTCTCATTTTAACCACACTTGAGCATATTGAATACCTATAGGTGTCTGAGGTAACCAAAGGATATCTAAGATGAATTTCTAAGGAAAGTGACGAAAACAAGGCCGGAATTCAAGGAAGGATAAATTTTTTTGATGATGCTTTCTAAGGTATGTTTTTTTCAGGTCATCTCACCATTTTCGCAATAATTTTTTTTTAGAATGATTCAGACCGTGAAATTTCTATCCCATTGAGGAAACATACACAAGTATCTTTGGTAAAAAATTCATCTTGTGGGTTGTTTTATTTTTGGAGTTACGCTCCATGGAAAATAGGGTTTGTGGCTAGTCATGAAACTAGTCAAAAACAATTGTTTCGGGTAAAAACACCATCACTTATTCATAACAGATCCAATTCAGTAAGATAAAATGTGTTGGTTATATTAAAGTTTGTATTATTCTTTATAACAGTTTCATATCAATTCAACAAATATTTCCTGTGGGGCACCCTCTACAAGGTCATTCTCTAGAATAAGCCAGAATTCAACAAGGTGTGCCATTTTTGCTATAACTCATTTTATGAGAGGTTTCATGTAGTGAAACCTGAAGGAATGGAATAAAACACATTGAAGAATATTGTGTATTAGTTTCAGATCTTTATTCATTACAAGTACAAAGTTATGATTACTTCAAGTTAGGGTTGTTGACTAATCCAAAACTAGTCTTATGAGACTAAAGAAAAGTTTGATGAAAATGCTAGTCTCTTGTTGTTAAAGTTAAGGAAGGTTTGAAATTATGTGATCATATACACTAGGTCTATTATAGAGTTA
>JASDQU010102003.1:143301-160319 GCA_032191745.1 Picea mariana
GAGAAAATAGAGAGCTGGTGCTCTCTGCAAGTAGAAGCTTGCAAAACAGAGTTTGTAGCCTCATTATGAGTTGGTGCTCATATGTATGATAATGTAAAGAATGCAACTATTGCTTATCATATAAAGAAAAAGAGGTTTTTACCCTGTATGGGTTTCCTCGGAAAATATCTGTCTCTGTGTTTCTCATATATGTGTGACTGATGTTGAATGTGCCATTGTTTATTTACCTGCATTAATGTGATCATCATTCAGTGTTTCTTCAAAGAGTTTAAAAGAATCATAATTGTTTAAGCACGGTAACAACTAATTCACCCCCCCCTCTCAGCTTTCCAACACTTAGGTTATTATTTTTCCCCTGACATTGTTGGCCATTGTTTTTCCCAATGTTCTAGTTTTGATTACCATCATTAGGTTTACCTCTTGCTTGAGGGTTTTGTTTTTGGGGGTTTCCCCCCTTTCCCTAGTTGGCATGGGGTTCATTTTTTCCCTTCTTCTTTGAGTTTTTCTATTGGGTGTAAAGGTTGACCATGTTCAATTTTTCAAATGTTTTAACTTATTGTATTGGTGAATATTGGACAAAATTGACACCAAACTACCATTGTGCCTATGGTGGCATAGCATTGATTGGTGAAGGACCATGGAATGGATGATATAGTTTACTCTACTAGGGAGACCCATATGTATTGTATGATGTTTATTTCCCTCCACTACAACTTGGGTTCAATGAAGTTCCATGCCTATGCATAGGAATATGCACACCTGGTTGGGGTAAAGGATTCATTGTATGTGTAGGATTGTTCCCCCCAATTGTTGGAGGAGTAGGGCCAAGGAATGGGCTATTGGGTACATGAGGTACACCCATGGTAGAAGGGGAGCATAGTGCTCCTCCATAGGGTTTTGGGTATTGATTGGTTCCCTATGAAGGTGTAGGGTGACCATATGGTTTGAGGTGGGTCATGGACCCAATCAATATGTCCATCGAATGGGATTATTTGGGTTATTTTTGACCAAATGGTATGGGTCAAGGAGTGTCATGTAGAATCATATATAGGTAAATAGACTATGAAAAGATTAAATAAAATTGTTGGGATTTTTTTATGGCTAAGTCCTCAGTTTTTGGCATGGTGGTGGCCACATATTTTTTGATGAGGGAAAAAAGAGAGTTGAGGAACCAATAAAGAAGTAGTTCTAGGGTGACCTCAATTTTACATAGGCTCCTTCTCCGATACCATTCATGGATCTAATTCATGCTATGGGTATAATTAGTTTGATGAAAATCCAAGAGTATTTCCAAAATAGTTTCAAGGTGTAAAGTTAACTAAAAAATAGATAAGAAATATGTGGCTAAAGATGTGAAGGTCGCATGGGACCCTACTTTTTTTCCACGTACCATTTCATTGAGGGACCAATTAAGGTTTGTTAAAATATCCATAGGTAGATGGAATAATTAATGATGTTTTTGGGTGAGAAACATAAGTTAAATTTCATGAAATGGTTGGTCAGGTCTTCACCTGGTTTCCCATCAAACTTGGGAATGTTTGAAGAGAGCTTGGTCGGCATGTTCATTTGAGTTGCATTATGTGAGATGGGGTCATATGTAAGCTTTGTCAAATTAGAAATACTTAACGAGGCCATATATGGTATTATGTTTGGTCCTATCATTGTGGTTTATGGTCAAGATCATATTCCTAAGGAGGAAGGGATACTGGATGGGTTGTTGGTGGAAATTAAACCTAGCAAGCTGGGACCAAGCAAGGTTTAATTGAGCATTGTTGTACTCATAGGTGAGTGAAGAGGTTGAACCAAAACATTGGTAAGACAAAGAATACCTCCCAACACTGGTGGAAGGCCGAGAAGGAATCTGGAACACCGGGGAGGTAGTGGGTCCCCTATGGTTCTAGACTAGTGAATTTGTGTGTGATTTTGTTAAGTGAAAAAGTCAACTAACTTGTGCTTTTTTTAAAAATAATTGTGGCGTATTTTTAACAAAGAACAAATTTGCATGTGATTAGTGTTAAATGAATATAATAAACATACACATATCAACTTAAAGTAAAATGTTTGGGTGGGTTGGGATATTTTCCACTTGGGGGAATAAAAATAAAAGCACATGTCACAAAGACTTAGTTTCATTCATCTCAATGTCACTAGGCCTTCCAATAGCTCTCAATAATGGGGCATGAACCCACCAAAAGAGAGGCTAGTTTGAAGGAACTAACAATAGTTTTCAGTATTCGTTCAAATTATTTCCTACGTGTAGTTGTATCCCACAACCACCACCTCTGTAGAAATCCTAGTTTTTGGCCACTAGGTTACCTCCTTAAAGTGTAGCAGGGGGCTCTCAGCCTTAGCAAGTGGTCATAGGACAGGATACCTCGCAAGAGCTAGGCGGATCAAGAAGACTCATGTAGAAAAAATGGACCTAATCCTTTTCCCCTTCAATGGTATCTCCCTTCCTTATGGTGTAGGTACACTTGAGTTCAAGGATTTCAAGTACCCTAAACAACCAAATTCTGCATTTCAAAATGAAAAGTGATAACATGGGTTTATTTTGATGCCTACCCCAAAAATCCTAACCTATAATCAATTTTTTTTTCTAACCTCTCAAAGGAGGATTTTAATAGGTTCTTTGATCCATATTTAGGAGTGGAAAGAATTGATTAACAAACTGAATACAATAAACACAGAGATATGAATAAAAACACAGATATCCAATGAACAATATCTTCTATTGAATAAATGAAATACGTTGAAACTATAAAACTGCAGAACTAAAACACTTGCTCGATTGGTGCTAGCTATCTCTAAGAAGAGATGTGGATTCTATGCGCATCCGTTTGAGAAGAATGATTACAATGAGGCTCTAGTGGCCTTTTTAATATTACTCATGAATTCCAAAACCCTAGACATCCAAAAACTTAAACCTAGGAGATGAAACGCCAAAACTTATGTGGGCCCCTATGGGTAAGTTGGTACCTCAACTTCCTGGGGTCGTAAATTTTTCATGAGAACTCCATTTTAGGCAAGTGATAGTCCATTGGAAAGATATTTTATATAACTACACATTATGCCATCAAACTCTAACTTCGTTTATAGTTTAAATGTAGTGATCCAAAAAAAACATTGTTTAGGGACCCAAAATGACCCTAAAAGTACAACAAGATGTGCTCAGATGAAAACATACAAAATAATACAATTGGACTAGGTGGGAGGCCACCAATATCCACCTGGAATATGTGTAGGGCTTCAAACATCCATGGAAGTGTAGAACCCACAATTACAAAGAAGTACAAAAGAACGTGTTGAACTAAAAATTGTCAAGAGGAGCGAGTTGGAATAGTTGGGTGGCCACCAATATCCACTTGGATCATTCCTCCTGCATTAGGAAGAAATGGTATCCATTTCATTGAGTTCCCCCATCGGGTGAGGAAAATTATACTCAATTTGACCCAAGGTAAGCCACTTTCCTTGGTGTAGGAGTTTCCCTTCCTTGACAACCCAATAAAGTTGGATCCTCTGCTGGTGAGTGCCCTTGACCTGTGTTTCCATGATCTGATTAGTGGATGCATGTTCCATGCAGTTAGGGTTGAGATCTGTTGGTGTCAACTGTTATGTGATCTTTGAAGTGTCCAATAATGGTAGAAAATATGGCCGAAGTAGGTCCACATTGAATATTGGGTGCAAGCCAAGGAAGGGTGGAGTGTTGAGCTCAAAATCATTGCTACCCACAGCCTTGGTGATAGTGTAAGGCCCATAGCTAAGGGGGCGAAGCTTCCGATGGGGCCATGTAAGATTCTCCTTATGCAAATGTAATCATACTTTGTATCCAACCTAAAACTAGTGTGTTACCCTATTTTGATAATGGATTTTCTTATACTTAGCATTGGATTTCTGCAAAATATCATGGACTTGTTGGCGAATGTGTTGAATCTGCTCAATGAAAATGGTTTCTTTGTCAGTCTCAGACTGAGCATGGGAAGATTCTGTCTGTGTAGTTGCAAGAGGTAGTGCAACATCAATGGGACCCAAGGGTTGGAATCCCAACCCCACTTAAAATGGGCTATGGTCAGTGGAGCTATGGAGAACCCTATTTTAATTGTGTTTAACATAGGGGAGCTAATGTACATGGATTCTTAGATTTTTACATGCGTAGGATGTGCACAATAATTTGATTGATGACCTCTATTTGATTTTCCGTTTGGGGGTGGAAAGCAGTGGATTTAGTGATCTTGGTATTCAATAGTGACCATAGAATTGACCAAAATGTTTTGAGGAATTTGTTTTCTCGGTCAGAGATGATGGTCTATGGTATCCCAAAATGGACCCACACTCATTCAAAGAAGAGCTTGGCAGTATATGCTATTGTGATATTCTTCTTACAGGATGTGAGGATGGCCATCTTCAAAAACCGATAAACAACCACAAATAGACAATCATTTCCTTATTTGGTGTATGGAAGGCTAGACATGTAATCCATCAAGATGGATTCCCAAGGCTTCTCTAGAGTAGGAAGAGGGTTGTATAAGCCTTTCTTCTTGATGGTTGGCTTGGTAATGACACAGTATGTGAAATATCCGGTATACTTGTTGATGTCCTATTGAAGTTTTGGCCAATAAAAATGTTTTTGTAGAAAGGCCATAGTTTTCTCCATGCCAAAATGCCATGACATCCGACTATAGTGGACTTCCCAAATCATATTTGCATGCTCGCTTTCCAGAACACAGAGATGGACCAGATGGCATAATATTTTGTCGTGAATGTGAAAATCAATGACATTCATGCCTGTAACTAAGAGCTGATAAGTGGTGGTGAAGTTTGAATATTGCTCATAAAGTTGGGGCCACTCAGATGCCTCATGTCCACAAGAATGGAGCATAGTGGTGAGTGTAGCCACAAGAGGTCAACTGAGGCAGTCAACGACACGATTTGTGATCCTTGTCTTATACTTGATGTTGATATGGAATTTTTCCAGGTAGGTGGACCACTTTTGATGGTGGTCATTCTGCAATTTCCCCTGTGTTTGTATGAACTGTAGAGGCTTGTGATCAGTGTGGATGATTGTCTCCTTTCCTAGAATGTAATGTTTCCATTGATGAAAGGCTTGTACAATGGAATACATTTCCTTATCATAGGTGGGGGTATTTTCGAACAATATCTAAGAGTGTCTCACTATGGTATGCCACCAAATGACCATGTTGAGTGAGAATTGTGCCTACAACATAGTCAAATGCATCAGTCTGAATCTTGAATGGTTGTTGTAGATCAAGCAAGGATAGTATTGGAGTTGAGCGCAAGCAATGCTTCAGATCATCAAATGCTCATTGTTGTTCCTTCCCCCACATGAAATTTTCCCTTCCACCACCTTTGGTCACTTGGCTGAGGGCACATGCAATATGGGAGAATCCCAACACGAACTGTTGGTAGAAGTTGGCCAGTCCCAATAAACTCTAAAGATCAGTTAGTGTGGTCGGGGATGGCCAGTCATGGATGACTTGGATATTAGCTGGATCAACATGTACCCCATGCTCATCAAAAATGTATCCCAAGTATTGGACCCTTTTCATTCCAAAGAAGCATTTTTCCAAGTTGGCATATAGCTTTTTTTGCCACAGAATGCTCAAAACCTATTGAATATGTCACATGTGCTCCTCCCAAGTTATGTTGAATATGAGGATGTCATCCAAATATAACACCACAAAATATTTTTTGAAGGGTCTCAATACATCATCCATCAACCTCATGAAAGTGGTTGGTGCATCTGTTAAGCCAAAGGGCATGACCAGCCATTCGAAGAGACCTTCTTTAGATTTGAAAGTTGTCTTCCATACATCAGTTGGTTCGATGGGAACCTGGTGGTATCCAGACTTTAGGTCAATGTTGTTGAAGAAAATTTCTCCCTTGAGTAGGTCAAGAAGGTCATCAATCCTGGGAATTGGGTATTGGTTCTTGATTTTGATTTTTTTTAATTCTTTGTAATCAATTTAGAGTCGCCATGTCTTTTCCTTATTCTGCATCAGTTTAATCGGCTTTCTGCAAGGGGAGGAGTTGGGTATAATAAGCCCCTTTTGAAGTAGGTCTTGGATCTAATGCTTGATTTTGTCATTTTCGATTAGCAAGCGATGATATACTGGTCCATTAGGTAGAGGTGCACCAAGGGTTAGATCAATTCGATGCTTGACTTGGCAGTGTGTCAGTACCTCGATGGGTGAGGAGAATATTTCTCTGTACTCTTCCATGATCTCGTCCACCTACTTCTGCTGCAAAGAGAGGCTTTGTGTAGAGTCCATGGATGTGGCAAGGACCTTTTTCTTACTATGAGCATGGATCATAAAGAATATGAACTTCTCGGTCTATGAAATGACCTTACTACATTGCTTAGCAGAGATTAAAGAAATAACATTAGGAGGCGCTACCTCTAGTATCCTATACAATTGTCTACCCAGAGTAATAATAACACTACGAGGTATAGAATCATACACAACATGACACTTCCAAAAATATGGTTGTCCTAAAAGAACATCACAAACTTCAAGGGGAGGAATATCACACAATACCTCATCTTTGAAAGGATTCATGTCATAGGGCAGACGACATTGTTGGATGATACAAAGATCTCTTCCTTGGAGAAGCTAGTCGATGGCATAGGGCTATGGGTGTGGTTTTGTCAAAAGGTCCAATTGCTTGATGAACTCTTCTGAGATCAAGTTCTTCTGACAACTTCTATCAACAATGAAATGGAGCAGATCCCCTTTACCTATGTCTATGATTTAAATAGGCATTCCCCTTCCTCTGATTCTTCTGGTTCGCTTGGCTGGAATTTGGTGGTAGCGACAGTGGCACTGGGTTCATCATCAATGATCCAATTCCCTCCTTCTGGATTTGATTGAGAGTCAGAATCAGCCTCAGACTCGGATTCCTTCATCTCTGCCACGAGTGACTACTTGGAGCGACATTCTTCAGTGTTGTGCCAAGGGATTTTATGGTATTCACACCATTTTCTCGTGTCCTTCTTATTCTTTTCATTTCCCTTCTTGTGTTGCAGCTTGGACTAGTTGTCTTGAGAGTGGCCATATTTTCTCTATCCCTTTTTGTGTGGGTTGGGGTTGCCTTTGTCCTACTTCGGCTATGAGGATTTTGTAGATCCAAATTCTCTCCTCTTCTACTTAAATTTATGCTCGATCTTGACATCAAATCTATAATTCATACCCAAGGAGGCGATGTCCAAAAACTCCATTTCTGTTTGAATGTATATATGCAAACAACCATAGTATTTTAGCACCATATTTCACTCAGAGTCTTTGATACCCAATTTGATGAGTAGGGTATGGAAAATATTGGTGAAATCTTGTATTGTCTGGTTCGTTTCTTGACGTAGGGTGGTCCATCTAGTGTACTAGTCCTCGTAGCTTCCAATGGGGTAGTACTATTCTTTAATGGCATCCTAGAAGGAATCCCATGTAGGGGAAACCACAAATATTTTAGATTCCTCTATGGACCTTTGCTCTGAGTAAGTATCCCACCAGTCCTTAACATGGGGGACGACCTTGAGGATTGCAAAAGTAATATTTTCCCTATCGAAAAAATTGTGGACCGAAAAATACCCTTCGAGCATATTCAACCATTTATCTACAGCATCCACATCTATCTGTCTTTCAAATAACGGAATATCAAAATTTACCTGTACCTTGAAGGGGGTTGCATGGCCGCTTGATGAACATAGTTCTCCTGTGGGAATCTGTCGAAGGATCTGCGCAAAGTTATCCATCATTTCATTCTTTTGTCACATGAGGTCTTCCTCAAGCAACATTTTAAAAGGATCTCATGATCCATCATCTTTCTTTTCATCCCCCATGGGTTTCTGACAGGCTTTCCACGGTCAATCTTGCAACGGATCGATTGGTTCGAGTCCCAACTTCTTGTACCTAGATCTTGTCGAGGACATGCACGAAGAAAAATAAATGAAGAGAAGATCACTATGATATCACTGATCCATATTTAGGAGTGGAAAGAACTAATTAATTGACTCAATACAAAAAACACTGATATATGAAGAACAACACAAATATCTAGTGAACAATATATTCTATTGAATAAATGAAATAGGATGCAACTGTAAAACTGCAGAACTGAAACACTTGCTTGAATGGTGGTAGATATCTCTGAGAAGATATGTGGCTTCTATGTGCATCTATCAGAGAATAATGATTACAATGAGGCTCCAGAGGCCTTTTTAATATTACTCATGAATGCCAAAACCCAATACATTCAAAAACCTAACCCTAGGAGATGAAACGCCAAAAGTTATGTGGGCCCCTATGGGTAAGTTGGTACCTCAACTTCCCGGGGTTGTAAATTTTGCATACAACCTATGTTTTAGGCGCATGATATCCTATTAGAAAGTTATTTTTGAGAACTACGCATTACGCCATCAAAATTTGAATCTATCTATAGTTTGACTGTGGCAAGCCAAAAAAACATTGTTTAGGGCCCCAAAACGGCTCTGGAAGTACAACAAGATGTGCTGACATGTAAACATACAAAATAATCTAGTTGGATTAGGTGGGAGGCCACCAGTATCCACCTAGAAGATATGTAGGTCTTTAAACAACCCTGGAAGTGTAGAACCCACAATTACAAAGAAGTATAGAAGAACGTGTTGAACTAAAAACTGTCAAGAGGAGATAGTTGGAATAAGTGGGTGGCCACCAATATCCAGCTGGATCATTCTTAGAGTTGTTTTTTACTTATTTTTTTGAAATGGGGTCATGACAAAATCTTGTTACTTAAGGGCGTGATGAAGGTCTTCTTAGAACTCTTGATTTTTTATGATTCTCCTATATCACTTGTGGGTGCAAAGTGAAGAGCATACTCAAAAAAAGGGAAATTCAAGAAGGCCTTTGGTGTGTGAGTGAAAATGTGTGTAAGGGTGAAGTGTGAAAAAATATTTATAAGATAAGAATTGCAACATGTGGACATTGTGGGGTCCATAAATTTTCCTAATTAAGATCTAAATGTGATTTGCAACCTTGTGTAACTAGAAATTGCTTGAAAAATGAAATTGTTCCTATATAGTCAAGATATGGACATTTGGGGTCCATTATAGTCTTTAAATTCCTAATTGTTCTTTTGAAAAATGAAAGCTCTCCTAGGTTGTACAATGATGTGGACAAATGTATTCATTCCAATGCTTCAACTCCTTAGTGTTGTGTTTGCAAAAATAAACAATGAAATGCACATGTATGGGTGCTTTGGCTCCACTTAGTTACTTGTATGTGTTTGAATTTGAAAGAAAAAACAAATTGAAGTTGTGCACACTCGGGGTGATTACTTTAAACTTTATTGTAATCCCTATATGTTGTTTTAAAGTGGGGTGGAGAAATATTTCAAACCTTTTTATGATTCACCAAGATCACTCGAGAGAGTGCAAGGTGAAGAGAATACTTAAGGTGGGAAAGAAAGCTCCATGTCCTAAAAAAGTAAAGTGATCAAAGATTAAAGATAAATAAAATTTCATGTTCTCAAGTAGCCATCCATGTGGCAAAGAAAAAATGAAATTTTAGTTCTTTTATTCTCCATATTAATCTTGATTAGCTAACTTAACATGCAAGAATGAACTTAAAGAAAGAATTTTTTAGGATTACAAAGTGCAAGTGATTGAACCTTTGCCCTTATTGGCATGTTAGGGTTAAAAACAACCTCAACCTAGGGAGAAAAGAATATCTACGTGGTTCACACTGGTGACAGGTGCGCTAATGTGCACAAACCACACAGTGATAGAATGTAGTGACATCCGAGATTTGTGTGCATCTGCATGATTGTTCTTTTGAAATCTGCATGGAGTATGACACTGCAGACATAAAAACATTCCACATAAATCCTAAAGCTATGAGGGCCCAAAATCTTGGTTTGAGCACTTGGCTAGGCCGGTGTGGTGACCTGCAAAACAAAAAAGTTGAGAGAAGAGGCTCTTCAAGCCTATAAGGGAAGAAATGTGAGTTAGAACACCAGTGGAGTTGCCAATCTATTTTGTCTCTTTTTCCACTTGGGTGAGAAAAAAATACATTTTAGGGTTAGCTTAGGCTTAACTAGCACCACAGTCAATTTGTTAGAATGTTGATATTGAACCATATTCAAAATCATCCAAGTATGAGAAGGAAATAAGAAAAAAATAAGGGGAATGAGCATGAAATGTAACAACAATAATAAAATAGGGATGAAATTGTTATACCTATGGATATACCATAAACACAACATCATAAAGGATTTAGCGAGCTAGTGAGCTCCCTTTTTCCTCCTTTGAATGAACTCTTTTTTTCCCTTTTACAACCTTTCTCTCTCAATGAATAGATAAGAAGTAGTGTACAAATATATCAATAGGTGAGAGATTTAATACACAAACCTTTGATGCTTATGAATGTATGAATGGGATTGCTAGAAAAAAGGCTTCTCTAAGCTCATGCACATAGCATAACTTTTCTTTGGATTCTTCTTTTTTTTCATGCCAATGGCTTCTTTTTGTAGGCCTAAAACCAATCTTGGTAAAGAATAGTTCCAAATAGGAAAGGGATTTCCACCTGGGTGTAGCTTCCAATGCATGAGTGGACATGAAACCACCCATAATACTAGTATTGAGTGCCCATGGGCTCAAATCCTTTTGGTATATTAACGCAACCTATGTGACCTCGATCAAAAGTAGGGGTTACCCCTAGTGGGTGTTAGAATCAATATTTTTAGGGTAAAACATATAGTTTGTCTAAAGTTTAAAAATTCATGCCATGATCTTGGGAAGATCAAGGCATTCCTAGGTGATTCATAGTTAATGTGTCAACGTTTATGAGGTCAGCAATTAAATAAATAGTGACTTAAATGTCAGTAAGGGGTCTAGCCATAAGTTGGGTTAAATGGTGTACTGTCTTTCTCATAAAACACCATTATAAGAAGCAAAGAGTCAAGAGTTTAAAATTCCATTGTGCTCAAAGTTTTGTAATGATCCATTTTTTCCTAAGTCTAGAATCATATAACAAAAGTGGGAAATTATGTGCTAAGGTCGAGTCATAGGTTAGGGTGAATTTCATGTCAAAAAGTATTATGGTTCATCATCACCTATCATGAGGTCATATAAGGGATAATCATGACACTCCATTTCATTGTACCATCGCAAGCTTCAAACATGTACTCGTTGCACAAGTTCATTGCACAAATTCCTTAATTTTCCTTGAAATGTCTTGTCACATTGGATAAGTACTTCCCATTTCAAATTTCATTCCTTATCCATTCAAGCATGTATATTGGCCACCTTTTTTTCTTTCTGCACTGCCTTCATGACCTGTGCATAATCCATAGCATCTTGAACAAGCTCCAAATCTCTCTCCTACAAAAATGATCACCCTGCTATGCAAATGTTGTGTAAACTCCATTCGCTACGCAAACCTTGTACTCTGTTTTTTTGTTGTGCACTCTTCATTCATTTCAATCATTATCTAAGAGTCTTTCTTCAATCCCATTGCAATTTTATCCTCTGAATGAATTTTCCTTTCATATACCCAGGTTTTCTTCATTCAAGCCAAACCCTAGCCATCCTAGTTTGCTACTCAATCTTGCATGTTGAGCGTGAAGGTTTTTTTGCTTTGAGCAATATGAAATTTACTTTTGCAAGGAAGACATCGCAGAACCATGACTTCACATGGAAAGAAGAAATACAAGGGAGGAAACGTGTTTAGATATGAACCCCAAGGGATGGCTTTGGTGAACTCAGACCCTACATACAGGGTGTCCTTTGAGAAGGCTAGATATATGAGATTCTGTGAAAGAATTCATGGGTATAATGCGCAGCTAACCAAGCAGTTTTCTATGAACTTTAATGGTGTCAGCACAACCATTGCAGGGATCACTTTTCCAGTATCAGAAGAAACCATATAATCTTCTATAGATATCCCTATACATGGAGAGAAGTGGTTTAAAGGTATGCCCTTAGATCCTTCGTTTTATATTGATTTTCTCAAACCTAAGTATAGAAAGAAGAAAATTGGTGCCACCATCCCTAGGGAATATGTTTTGGAACCTTATTAGAAGCATTCAAGGGTAATCTAGAAATTATTTACTTGTGAGGGTAGGTTTGACAGGGTATATCAATACCACATAAGGATCCTTATGCATTTCACAAGGAAAAGACCCTTAAACTTACCCTTATACCTATATAGAAGCATGGGAAAAATGGCAGAAAAAGTCCAAGATAGGGCTGAACAGCTAAAGAGTAGCTTGTTCCACTTTTCCTTGGTGAAGTTGTTGGTGGTTGAAGAGATTAGAAAGCTAAAAATGGATTGCGATTCCTTCTTGACCTCAGCAAACATTTCCCTGGATCCTAAAGGAGATACCCACTTGTCTACTGAGAAATCAACATCTAATAGTTTAGGGGTGAAAGGAGGAGGTGTTGTTGAAAGGGGAAAGGAAAATATATTAAGAATCCATCACCTAGTCAGCCAGTTTTCAAGAAAATAAGAAAAATGCAATTCACTAATGAACCCAAGGAGACACAAGCTCCCAATAAACCACTCACCAGGTCATCTTCTAGGAGGCTTATCATACCCACAATTCAGACATAGTTTGTTGAATTTTCATCCCAGGAGATGGATGAGGAGCAAGTGAAACCAAGGGAGAAAGATTTAGATGTCAAAGAAATGAAGTAGCAACTGAAGAAAGATCAGTATGTTATAGCCCAATTCTACCAGGAGAATGGGGAATTGAAAAGGAAGATGGAAAAGAAGACTCCTAAAGCACAGACACCATAGAGCAAAGAATGCCCTATGCAATAAATTTCAAAGGGAAGTAAGTTCAATAAAATCCCTAAGACTACAATTGCAGCCAAGTCCACATCACCTCTGACAAGATCCCCAGCCAGGAAGAATAGTCTAGACATATAGGGAAAGCAAGCAACAAGTGAGAGACCTCCTACTTCACCCACAGAAGGAGATAAGAACATAAGATGGCTGAATAAGAAACTAAGAGAATCTTAAGATCAGATCATCAAGCTCATGGAAGAAAAGAGAATATCAGAGAAAGGAATCATGAAACATTACAAGGAATGAAAACCGGCCATTGATAATGCATGTGCACTCCTTTCTAATGCTCATTCAAAGTTAAAGAGGAATGCATCTTTGTTCAGGAAGGTGGGAAATTTAAATATACATAACATGTCATTGATAAAAGAAAACAAGGATTTAAGATTACAAGTGAAATTGGAAAAAGAAGGTAAGGACAGGCTAAATCTCCTTGCTGAAATTGCAGAAATATGAGTGAGGAAGCCTTTTTTTTGTCCTTTTTGGGTATGGAACCATGTCAAAGTTTTGTTTACATCACCAAAGCTATGGAAAATATACATTTGATGTTGGTAAAGGGTTGTTTCACCAAGGTGAATATTTTGTGTGCACATTATGTTGTCTTAATTAAGAAATAGTCATACACAACACTTGTGTAGCAAATATTCTCTACGCAAATGTTGTAAGCTCACCTGGTCAAAAAGAAATATATATGATGAAAGGAATACAAGTTTTGAGGTAGAGGCATGGTTCCTACCCGTTTGTTTCCACATGGATATGCAAGAGCAACCAAAGAATGGAAATTTGTTATGCAAAGTCGCTACGCAAATGTTGTAGCCAGCACTTGTGCAACAGTAGCCAGATTTCGCTACGCAAGGGTGATAGAGTTATCCAACAGTGCACATTATGAATTGATGCACCCCTTAGATGGACATGATGAATAATCACAACCACATGGTCGAATTTTGCTCAAGATCTATGATTGTAAAGGATATTTTGGCTATGTTATGATTGGCAAAATCAGGTTTTCTATTTCTAGTAAATCTTGTAGGAGTTGTTGTTCTCCTTGAAAGCAACCAGATCCATGATTCTAGGATGCAGTAGTTTTATCCCTAGAAGCCAAGTGTGGCATTAGTTTTTTATATATGTTGATTATTTTCATGTAAAGAGGGGCGAGTTGGAAGAAGTATAGACATTTAAATCTTCATTGTAATTTTCTGAATCTAATAGAAATACAAATGCATAAGTCATGAACTCCTTATGAAAAAGATTATAATGGTGGTGATGTGAATATTGTATTTGTTTCTTTGTATGTATTTCTTGTGTCCTCAATTTCATCTTAACTTTTCTTGAGATCAAATTTGATAATTAAGCGTCTATAATTCATCTAATGGTGCTCTAGACTTAACTGATTTAAATTATTTTTATCTTCTTAACTAAGGTCATAATTCATCCTTTATGATGCTCTGATTTTCTTATGTGTTTTTGTTCTTCTTTCACCCAACATAATCAAACTCAAAACTGAATTTTCATCACCTTATTTATCCTTTGTTCCTATGAGGAGTTCTACCTACTAGTCATTGTTTTAAAATTTGAACAAACCTTGTTCAAATCTAGATTAGAATCTAATTTGAATGAAATCATCTTTGATAATAAAAAATTCCAAACTTTGACCTCAACTACCCCCATTCAAACTGTTGCAATTTCCACTCAGACTATTCAGCCAATTCAAACTTCTCCTAGAACCATGGTAGCCATATTTTCTCCTCTTGCCTTGTCTGCCCAATTACATGATTTACCTCATAATTATGCCCAAAGGATTAAATCATATGATGTTGAGAAAAATGATTCAACTTGAAAACACTTAGATTGGTTTAATGATCTTTTTGACCTAGAGGAGGTAGATCATGAGGATGCAAAAGTAAGACTGTTTGCACAGAGTCTTTCAGGGGAAGTCAGAAAATGGTTCAAAGATCTTCCAGCAGCAAGCATCCCTGATTTTTCATCCGTTGAAACACTTTTCCATGCAAAGTGGGGCGACAAAAAGAATCCTCTTCAGTTGCTAACTTAGTACAATAACATAAAGAGATCACCTAATGAAACAGTACAAGATTTTTCAACCAGATTTATGAAAGTTTACAATTCAATTCCTACTAAAGTAAAACCCCCTCCTGGAGCTTCCCAACTTCGATATGTTTATTCTTTTAACAGTGAATTTGCCTTGTTGTTGCGAAAAAGGAGATCTAATACACTATATTACATGATGAGTGATGCAATTGAAGTGGAGGTAAATCTGATGGCCTTAGGGAAGATCAAACATAATACTGACAGAGATATGAAAAAGGTCCAAGGAGAAGCCCAACCTCAACTTCTTAATAATTAGATGAGAAATTTGATTTGATGATGAATATTATGTAAAGGTTTATGGAAAGAATGTCCTTGGATAATAATCCTTCCACCAGAGATCAAACTGATTTTCACCCAGAAATCAAAAATTTAGAAGAGCTCCAGTTCCACAGATCAGCAAAAGAGACCAAAGAAATCAACATGATCAGAAAATAAAACCTCATTTCCAAAACAACTATGTAAATGAATATTTTGATCAAATAATTGAAGACAATATGCATTGTTGTGATGATATCGAAACAAATGTGTTATTAACTAAAGAAGAACATGATCAGTTTATGGATGCAAATGATAAGTTTATGCAGGATAATGATGATATGTTGTCAATGGAAACATAGGGGATTAATAAGGGACATCAAAATTCTATTATGAAGCTTCAAAAATAGTACAAACTCAGAAGCAAAAAGTTTCATGCAAACCCCCCAAAGGGAAATCCTACAAGGGAACTTCATATCAATACACATTCTTCAAGTCAACCTAAGAAAGACAGTTCAACAAAGGATGCAATGGAGAAAGGAAAATTCAAAGAAGAACCCCCAAAGAAGATACTTGAGGAAAGAAAGTAAGAAGACATCAAAGAGGTATAACAATCCCAATATGCTTTTAATTTTGAAATTGAAATGGCTAAAATCAACATTTTTGTTCCATTCAATGAGCTAATTAAAAATGGTGAATATATAAATTAGATCATTAATATGCTCAAGATGGAAGAAGCTTTTGACACATTAAATGTGAAATATGATCACCCTACTATATTGTTTGGCCCACGTGTGGAGGAGAGTGGTGATTTTAATGATTTTCCCCCTTTCTATGTTAGTCTTAAAATTCATGATATGACCTTACATAATATCATGTTAGATTCAGGAGCATCCCATAATCTGATGCCCAAGGTAGTCATGGATGAGTTGGGTCTAGATATTACAAGGGATTACAAGGATCGTTTCTCCTTTGACTCAAGGAAGGTGAAATGATTGGTTTTAATCAAAGATCTGGTTGTATCATTGTCCCAAATTCCATCAAAAAATATGATCATGGATGTGGTTGTTTCTGAAATCCCTCCTAAATTTGGCATGATGTTATCTAGATCATGGGATACAAAGTTGAAAGGGACTTTGCAAATGGATATGCCATATGCTACTATCCCTGTTTTTGTCCAAGAAAGGAGGTTGTACAGAGAAGTATTGCTCAAGTACATGGTGAGTAGCAAATCTCAACCAAACAACCATCCTATTTACTCTATAGATACTAAAGTTGGTTCTTCTATTTTCTATAATGACTTGAGTTTTTAAGAGGAGGATCCAAACACTGTTATGACCATCAAAGACAAATTTGATCATCAAATAGAGAAAATTACATATCAAGAAAACAATGAAGAGGATGAGATGTGGAACATGAACTTTGATGGAGCTACTAGCAAAGAAGGAGCAAGAGCTAGTGTGTGGATTATCCCTCCCAAGACATGTACAATTTTTTTTTCTTGAAAATTTGCTTTTTATTGCACAAATAACATGGTTGAATATGAGGCATTGATTTTGGGATTGAAGACTTTGAAAGAATTGGGTGCTAGGAGGATAGTTCTACATGGTGATTCCAAGCTTGTCATAAATCAGGTAAAGGCTATATATCAATCAAAGCATCCTAGATTGAGGGAATATAGGAATACAGTACTTGATCTTCTTGAAGATTTTTCAGAATAAAATTTATCAGTGATTCCTAGGGGGGGAAATATAATTGTTGATGCTCTAGCTATTTGAGCCTCTGTTTTCAAAATTCCAATTTTTCCCAACAAAAGTATGA
>JASDQU010102003.1:171226-197251 GCA_032191745.1 Picea mariana
TCCAGTTGCAGCTGGAAAAAAAAGGAAGTTGGTGCTTCCAATGAATGTAATTCTTCAAGACATATAAGAAAAAACATTCTGTGGTTTTCTCCCGATTTGGGTTTCCACGTAAAACACTATTGTACTGTGTATGTGTGTGATTGTTCATTTCTTATTGGTCATTATTGGATAATAATTCTACATTGATATAACACTTGGATTATTTGAAGAAAAAGGGTTATAATTACGCTATTACTGATTCACCCCCCCTCTCAGTAATCCAATAATTGGTATTAGAGCAGGTTCCTTCATAAATCAGTTTAACCACTGAAAGGTAAATCATGGAGACTACCAACTTGTATAAAAATGGAATACCACAGTTTGATGGACAAAAGTGTGATTTTTGGAGCATAAGGATGAAAAGATATATACAGGCACAAGGATTTCAAGTTTGGCAAACAATTTTAGATGGATACACAACACCAACAGTTCCACCAACAAATGAAAAAGAAGTCAAACTCGGTGAGAGTAATTCCAAAGCCAAAAATACACTTTTGAATGGTCTCAGTGATATGGTATTCACCAAAGTTGCACATTGTAAATCCGCTAAAGAGATTTGGGACAAGCTTCAAAATATTTATGAAGGAGATACAAAAGTCAAAGCAGCAAAGCTTCAAACTTACAGAGGTCAATCCGAACAGCTAAAAATGAAGGAAGATGGGAATATCACATCCTACTTCTTACGAGTCGATGAAACAGTGAATGCAATCATAGGATTGGAAGAATAAATTGAAGAATTTGTAATTGTTCAAAAGGTACTAAGATCTCTTCCTATGATATTTAACCCTAAGATATCAGCACTAGAAGAAAGATCAGATCTAAAATCAATAAGCATGGACAAACTGCATGGAATCTTCACATTATACGAAATGAGAATTGAACAGGAAAATAAAGATGTAAAAGAATCAGCCTTCAAAAGCATCCAAAATATCAAATGAAAATAAAAAAGAAGAATACAGCAGCAACAATGATGACTCGGAAGATGATGAAGAAATGGCCAACTTTGTCAAAAGACTGAACTAGGGAACAGACGATAGGTATAGTGGTAATCTTCCTTTAATTTGTTTTAATTGTGATGGTATTGGTCATTTCTCTAACAAATGTCCTCATAAGAAAAAGAGAAATAATGAAGGTTAATAAAAAGGGAAACACGACAAAAGAACTACAAAGAATTTTTTCCAGAAAAGCTTATGCACCAAAGAAGACATCTCATCATCAGATGAAGATGAAGTCAGTGACAGTGAGACAAGAAGAGTTTTATTCATGATAGTAAAAGACTCTGACAGAGAAGAGTCCGAAGAAGAATATGAAGAAGCCAAAGAAGAATGTGAAGAAGTCGAAGAAGAAATTGAAGAGGCAGAAGTTGACTTTCGAGAAGAATTAATGTGTGCCATAGAAGTTATCAGAAGAGAAAAGAAGAAGAACAAGAAAATACAAGAAGAACTAGACAAAAAGGAATACACTCAAGAACTAGAACAAATGATCACAAAATTGAAGGTTCAAATATAAGAAGATAAAAGAATTGAAGAATCACTCAAAGAACAACTAGAAGAAAAGGACATGATCATTGGAAACTTGGAAGCAGAGATTGTCACATTAAGAAAGGATATTCAAAAGAAAAATATACAGAATAGCTCATAAGTTTTGGATGACATTATCAGCAGTCAAAAATCTCATTTTGACAAGACCGGAATTAGATACAATCAGACATAAAAGGGATGAAGCTCCAAAACAACAGAGCAAGAAACATATCCAAAAAGCTATGCAAAAAAAATCAAAGGGGATAGGAAGATATACAAGGAAGATTACAGGGACACTCATCCACCGAGAATATTCATATTTCGGAATCAACAACCGACAGATAGGCCTCAAGAAGAAGAAGAATTCACAAGAACACCTCCTTTCAGAAGATCCTCAACTCCCAGGTATCAAACTGTATTTTTCGGTTTATGTTATGCATGTAATAATTTTGGGCATAAAGTTGTGAATTGCAGAGCTAACAACAGGAACAATAACTACTTTAAGAGTAATACACAAAGGGGTTATCCAAGAAGGCATAGTGAAACAAAGAGAAGAAGTTACAATAGGTTTGAATCTTTGAGCACTCAAGTGGAATGTTACAAATGTAAAAAATTTGGACATATGGAAAAAGATTGCAGAATGACAGTCCTTCCTAAAGAACCTCAATAGAATAACAACAATCACAGACAGGAACCTCAGAAAAGAACATGGATAAGAAATCAAGATCAGTATAGCAATGAAGAATGCACACTCTATCTACAAGCTCAACATAAGAAACATGGTTGGTATGTTGACAGTGCATTTTCAAAAGACATGACAGGTGATAGATACAAGTTTCTTACATTACGAAAGAAAATATATGGATTAGTCTCCTTCGGAAATGATGATTCAACCAAAATCATTGGAAAATGCACAGTTCGAATTGGGAAAAAGAATGAAAATGCAGAAAATTTTCTACTAGTAGAAGATATGAAACATAATCTTCTAAGTGTGAGTCAAATGTGTGACCAAGGTCATAAATTTACTTTCGATTCAAAAAAGTGTGAGATAATAAAGGAAGGTTCAGGGAAATTGGTCGCTACAGCTGCAAGAACTTCAAGCAACATATATGTGTTAAGCGAAATTGAAAATGAAAAGTGTTGTCTAGGAAAGGAAGATGAAAGCTAGTTATGACATAGAATAATGGGTCACATACATTTTCAAAACCTTGTCAAAGTCAACAAAAGAGAAGCAGTCAGAGAAATGCCCCAGATCACGAAACCAACCAACACTTTATGCAAGCATTGTCAACAAGGAAAACAAACAAAGACCAGGTTCAAATCAAAGGAATATTCAACGACAATACCACTAGAAATTGTGCATACTGATCTAGTTGGACCAACTAAAACCAAGGGCTTAAAATGTGAGAAATACTTTATGTTATTAGTTGATGATTATACAAGAATGACTGTAGTTTTCTTTCTCAAGAATAAGTCAGAAGATTTTGAAAACTTCAAGACCTACAAGGAAATGGTTGAAAATGAAATGGATTCAAAAATCAAATTCTTGAGATATGATAATGGAGGAGAGTTCACCTCAAAGGAATTTATGGACTACTGTAGAAATCATGGAATAAAAAGGCAATTCTCCGTTGCTAGGACACCTCAACATAATGGAGTTGTTGAAAGAAAGAACAGGGCAGTACATGAAATGGCTAGAACAATGCTAATGGATTCAAAATTGAAAGATATTTTTTGGACACAGGCAATGCATACAATAGTTCATATTCAAAACAGAGTAATTCTCAGAAACAACACTGACAAAACCCCTTACAAACTATGGAAAAGAAGACCAGCAAATGTAAAGCACTTCAGAGTTTTTGGAAGCAAATGTTATATCAAAAGAGAAGATGTCGGAATGGGAAAGTTTGACTCTCGTGTGGAAAAATGAGCACTTGTTGGTTACTCAAGTAAAAGGAAAGCATACAAGTGTTACAATCTAATATTAAATAAATTTGTGGAAAGCATCAACGTGACAATTGATGAAATAGACAGACCAAAATCAAAGGAAGAAGAAAATAAATCAATGAAATAACCCTTAGAAGAAGAAGTAGAAGAGGAAGATGAAGAGAATCCGATAGAAGCAGAAGAGCAAGTTCAGGAAGTGTCTCCAAAGACACCTAGTAGACGAGTACAGAATAATCATCCTTCAGATCAAATTATCGGAAACAAAGATGCAGGAGTTGAGACTAGAAGAAAAATCCGTTCACTAGAACAAACTCACCTAGCACTCTTATCTACAATTGAACCAAACTGTTTTGAAGAAGCCAACAAGGATGAATTTTGGAAAAAATCCATGGATGAAGAATTGGATCAAATAGAGAAAAATGACACTTGGGAACTGGTTCCAAGACCAAAGAATAAGAATGTGATTGGCACAAAGTGGGCCTTCAGGAATAAATTGAATGAAGATGGACAGGTTACAAGGAACAAAGCTAGATTGGTATGTAAAGTATATGCACGGGTTGAAGGAATCGACTTTGAAGAGGCATTTGCCCCAGTTGCTAGAATGGAAGCAATCCATTTGATTTTAGCTTATGCACGCTCTAAAAATATTAAAATGTATCAAATGGATGTAAAATCAACTTTTCTGAATGGGGAACTTGAAGAAGAAGTATACATTGAACAACCAGAAGGATTTCAGTTGTCAGAAAACATAGATTATGTGTGTAAATTAAAGAAGGCCTTGTATGGTCTAAAACAGGCTCCTAGAGCATGGCACTCTAGATTGGATAAGTATCTACAATAGGCAGGGTTCAGACAAGGAAGTGCAAACAACAACCTCTACATCAAGGTAAGTCAAGGTATTATTTTATTAATTTAAGTTTATGTTGATGATATTATTTTTGGTAGTGATGATGACAGGTTAAGCCAGAAATTTGCGAAAGATATGTAGAATGAATTTTAAATGTCATTACTTGGAGAACTATCCTTCTTTTTGGGACTTCAAATATGTCAAAGAAACCAAGGAATTTTTATTTCTCAAACCAGGTATATCAGAGAAATGTTGAAGAGGTTCAGAATGGAAGATTCCAAACCAATTATCACTCCCATGCAAACCATTTGCAAGTTGAGAAAAGATGATGGCTCGAAGTCTACAGATCAAAGGCAATACAGGTCAATGATTGACAACTTACTATATGTGACAACATTCAGACCATATGTAATGCAAGTAGTTGGACAGGTGACATGATTTCAAGAAGCACCAAAGGAATCACATGTATTAGCAGTGAAGAGGATTTTGAAATATCTCAAAGAAACATAAGAGTTTGGATTATGGTATCCAAAAGGAAAGGATCTATCACTTATTTCCTACACAGATGAAGATTGGGCAGGTTGTATTGATGACCGATGAAGCACCAGTGGAGAAACATTCTACTTGGTTGAGTGTTTAGTATCATGGCTAAGCAAGAAACAATCATCAGTATCCTTATCTACAGCCAAGGCAGATTATATTGCAGCAACATCATGTTGTAAATAGGTTCTTTGGATAAAACAAACTCTGACAGATATACAGGTTGAGTATGATGAGCCCATTCCAATCTATTGTGATAATACAAGTGCCATCAGTATCTCAAAGAACCTGGTGATACACTCCAAGACGAAGCACATTCCAATCAAGTATCACTTTCTACGGGAGCAGGTTGAAGAAAAGAACATCAGAGTTGAGTATGTGGGTGCAAAAGAACAAGTGGCAGACATCTTTACAAAACCACTTCCACGGAATATCTTCACCAGATACTTGGAGTTATTTCTACTCCAAAATGAATGCTTATCTTATATGTCTTAGATGTACATGAGGAAGCACCATAAAGAGGATAGTTTAGTCAGGGGGAGCAGCCCCGGATGGAAATATACATTTTCCATTGATGACAAAGGGCGAGAGATTCATTCGATCCATAGGACATAAGCATGGTTCTAGGGGGAGCAATGGTCACAGAGATGAAAAGGACAGAGGCATGTTTCCATGGGGAGCATGAGTGATATGAATTTAGTACTTCATGACATAATTTTAGTTTTTCATTAGAGTGTTGCCATCAATGCCAAAGGAGGAGATTGTTGATTAAGGTTGGTTGTCATTGATGTCAACCCTTGAAGAAATCCTGGTAGCACAAAGGTTTGGGTAATGGACCCAAGTTTGTTTGATGTAAATATGACTCGTTATTGTCTTTTCATGGTTAATAATAAGTAGAAATGGATGAACTCTAAAGTGGTCCCCTTATGGTGAAATCCCTCATGGGAAGATGCTTTGCGGATTGAGTTATCCTAGAAGTATGGTTAGAGAACCCATGCTTATTTGTGGAATAATGAGATGAAGGTCATTTGATTTTTTAGTGAAACTATCCTAGATGGATATTACTTATCATTTCATTTCTAGTGGTATGTGGAACGTTACATAACTCCTCACGGTTAGAGATTTATAGCCATGAGAAGTTGGAGAACCCCGGTTTGGGCAATGGACCCAAGTTTGTTTGATGGATAATGGTATGAGTTTTGATATATTTTCAGGTAATACTATTCTATATGGATGGTACATGTCATTCCATTTCTAGTGGTATGTTCAAAGTCACATAACTCCTCACGGTTTGAGAGTTATGGCCTTACAAAGTTGGAGGACCCTCTTATGTCATCTAGAAGCCCCAAAAGGTCAAAGTAGTCAAAGTGGTTTAAGAGATATTAGAAGGTAAATAATAAAGCGAAGTGATGAGTGTACTATAATTCAAAGCAAATAAAAAATAAATTATTCAAATAATAAATTTAATGGAGAAATTAGAAGTGGGTTAACCCTAAAATAAGGAAAGTGGGTAAAGTGACCTAGAAGATGTTTTTAAGGAAGCTACTTGGAGAGTATAAATAAGAGGCAAGGCTCTCTGATTTTAAACAAACTTTAGAATATTGAATAAATATAGGTGTCCGAGGTAACCAAAGGATATATAAGAACAATTTCTGAGGAAAGTGAAGAAAATAAGGCCGGAATTCAAGGAAGGATAAATTCTTTTGATGATGCTTTCTAAGGTATGTTTTTTTCAGGTCATCTCACCATTTTCGCAATAAATGTTTTTCTAGAATGATTAAGACTGTGAAATTTATATTACATTGAGGAAACATATGAAGGTATATGTGGTAAAAAATTCATCTTGTGGGTCGTTGAATTTTTGGAGTTACACTCTGTGGAAAATAGGGTTTGTGGCTAGTCCCGAAACTAGTCAAAAACAATTGTTTTAGGTAAAAACGTCATAACTTATTCATAACAGATCCAAATTCAGTAATACAAAATGTGTTGGTTAGATTACATTCTGTAGTATGATGTGTAATATTTTCATATCAATTCAACAAATATTCCGTGCGGGGCATGCTCTATAAGGTCATTCTCTAGAATAAGCTAGAATTCAGCAACGTGTGTCATTTTTGCTATAACTCCTTTTCTGGGAGGTTCCAAGTAGTGAAACCTGGAGGAATTGCATAAAACACACTGAATAACATTTTGTATTAGTTTCATATCTTTATTCATTATAGGTACAAAGTTATGATTATTTTAAGTTAGGGTTGTTGACTAATCCAAAACTAGTCTTGTGAGACTAAAGAAACGTTTGATGAAAATGCTAGTCTCTTGTTGTTAAATTTAAGGAAGGTTTGCAGGTATGTGATCATATACATCAGGTCTATTACAGAGTTACAAATAATATTTGGATGATGAAATTGATGAGGGATTTTGGTTGAGGTACAATTTGGGTACATGGTTGAGACAAGTAGTTGATGAGTTGGCACATACATGAGGTGTATAGTTGATGATGTTGGTACATATTTATGAGTCATAGTTGATGAGTACTTGACACATGATTGGTACATACTTGGTACATGGTTGGTTTCACTTGTTTATGGTATAGGTTGATTACAGATTGTTTGGTACATGTTGGTGCATGGTTGATGCACTTGTTTATGGTACAGGTTGATTACAGGTTGAGGAACAAGTTGATGCATGGTTGATGCATGGTTCAGGTTCATTGGTACATGTTTACAGCTGTATATCTCATAGTGATAGTGTGACAGTGGTTCCATAATTCTACTTCTACTTCAGGGCGGTTGGACGGGGCAATGACAAGTGGTTGTAGCCGAAGAACATAGGGGATTGTAGCCTCCTTCTGGTTGTAGCCAGAGAATTGGGGAGTTGGATATTCCCTCAGGTTGTAGGCTAATAAACTAGGGGGTTGGAGCCTCCTTCCAGTTTTAACTGGAAAACAAAGGAAGTTGGTGCCTCCAATGAATGTAATTCTTCAAGACATATAAGAAAAAGGATTATGTGGTTTTCTCCCGATTTGGGTTTCCATGTAAAACACTGGTGTATTGTGTATGTGTGTGATTGTTCATTTCTTATTTCTCATTATTGGATAATAATTCTACATTGGCATAACACTTGGATTATTTGGAGAAAAATGATTATAATTACGCTATTATTGATTCACACCCCCTCTCAGTAATCCAATAGTACGTTTCAGATATGAGCATAGATAAAATCAATTTTTTTGGCTTGTTCTTTGCGGTACATTAAAATATGTTACATTCCGCCTCCCCTATAATTTTTCATCATTCTCAATGGACAATATGTTGATATAAATGCACAAATTTTCATCATAATATTAAGAAATAAAAATTCTTCAAATTTACAACTCCAGTGGCATCTCCAACTAAAATATCTTGTTCCTTTCAACCTGTTGACCCATGGAATGTACCCACTTCACTACTCTCAATCCATTAGGTTGTACCACTCTTTATCAGATCCCCTAGTGTAGGTTGGATAGGACTATGAGATGTGGTTCTTGAACTCTATCTACCCAAAATGCAGTCTTGTATTCTTTTATTCTTTTTTCTTCAAAATTGAAAAAACATTGTGATTATTCCTCCCAAATAGTTTCTTCGTGCTCCCATGTTGAATCTTCAGGACTGTAACAAGTCCATTGAACTTTTATCATCCCTATGGCTTTGTTCCTGAGCACTTTGAATTTATGGTCCAATATGTGTACTAGTTCCACATGTAAATCCCCTTCGTGTTCCACCTGGATCACAGTCCAATCAATTATGTGGTTAAGGGTAGGCACATATTTCTTTAATAATGACACATGAAATACATTATGCACTCTCATGGATGTAGGAAATGCTAGCATGTATGCAAATGGCCCTATCTTTTCTAAGATCTCAAAAGGTCCACAATCTTGTTTCCAACTGTGGGAAACTTCCTAATCTTCCCAAACTTCTCTTCGCTTTCACTTTAAAAAATACATGTTTTCCCACTTTAAAATATTTGAAAACAATGTTCCTGTCAGCATAAATTTTTTGTCTGTCTTGGGCATCCTTTAAATTATGCCTGATATTTTTCTTTTTCTCTTTTGTTTCCTTTAATAAATTTGGCCCAATAACAACTCTATCTTTTGTGTTATCCCAACTCACTAGTGTGTTACACTTCCTAACATACAATGCTTCAAATGGACTAATTTTTAATGAGACATGATACCCATTATTGTAAGAAAATTCAACTAAATGAATATAATCCTACCATGTTGATGGTTGGTCCATCACATACATTCTAAGGATGTCCTCAATTATTCTGTTACTCCTCTCTGTTTTCACATTTGACTCTAGGTGATATGTTGTAGTGAGATTTAGATTTGTCCCAACGCCTTTGAAAAAACCTTTCCAAAAATTGGATGTAAATTTTGGGTCTCTGTCTGAAAATATTTCCTTGGGAACTCCATGTATCCTGGCATCTTGTTTCATGTAGATTTCTACAATATTTGTTGCCTTGTGTGTAGTTTTTATTGGAATAAAATGTGTTTCCTTAGTTTATTTATCCACCACCACCATGGTGGAATCATGTCGCTTCATTGTTTTGGGTGACTTTGTAATAAAATCAACTGTAAATAATTCCCACTTTCATTCTAGAATGGGAAATGGTTGTAATAGCCCTGCTATGTGTCTATGTTTGGCCTTCAAATTTCACCTTCTAACACTCTATACATATGGTTATGTAATCAACAAATTCTTTCTTCATTCCAGGCCAAAAATATTGGTTTCTTACAATTGTATTTGTTTTCTAATATCCTAGGTGCCTATCATATGGCACATTGTGCATTTCCCTCATCACTACATTGTTTTAGCTCATTGGAATTCAACACATATACTTTTCCTTTGTACATGATAATTCCATCTTCTTTTAGCTCAAAGTATTTAAATTATGTTGTAAGTTTCCTTGTTGTAATGTTTCTTTTCTTTGTAAATATTATTGATCTGAGTTTGTTGCTTCAATAATTTTATCTTTCAGATTATCCATGTACATGTTGATGGATGAAATATGCATCTCATGTGCTCTCCTATTGAGTGCATTAGCCACTTGATTTCGTTTCTTTGGATATGCTTAATTTCAAATTCATACTCACTAAGGAATTCTAGGCATCAAGTGTATTTGGAATTTAATGTGGGTTGTCCAATAAAATGTTTCATACCACAATGGTATGTCCTTAGCTCAAATTTTCTCCCCATGTGGTAATGTCTTCACATTTTTAGTGCATGAATAATGGCTGCTAATTCCAGATCATGTGTAGCATAATTCCTCTCATGCTCTTTTAATTTTCTCGACTCATAGCATACCACATAATCCTTTTGTGCGAGGACTTCACCAAGCCCTTCCTTGCATGAATTATTGCATGCAACAAAATCTTCATCTGGATCTACAATATTCAAGATTGACGCACTTGTCAAAATGTCGTTCAATTGCTAAAAGCTTTCTTCACATTTGGGATTCCATTCAAATTTCACTCTCTTCTTTTGCAAACAAGTAACATGTAATATTTGAAAAACCTTTCAAGAATCTTTGGTAATAACCTGCAAGACCCGTTAATGATATGATCTATCAAATTTCTTGGTGTTTTCCATCCTATAATGGCCTATATCTTTTGAAGATCCACTACTATCCCATCTGCTGAAATAATATGCCCCAAGTAGTGAATCTTCTTTTGGTAAAAGATGCACTTACTGAGCTTGGAATTTAATTTATATTCTCTTAAAACTTGCAACATCATTCTTAAATGTTTCTCATGTTCCTCTTCTCACTTAGAGTAGATGAGTATATCATCTAGAAACACAATCACAAACTTATTCAGGTATTCCAAGAACACTCCATTCATTAGGCACATGACAAACTGCTAGTGCATTTGATAACCCAAATGGCACTACCATGAATTCATAATTCCCGTATCATGTTCTAAATTTTGTCTTTCTGGTATATTCTTCCTTTATTCTCACTTCATGATAACCTAATCTCAAGTTAATCTTGGAAAATATTATTTCACCTTTCAACTGATCAAATAGATCATCAATCCTTGGCAAAGGATATTTTTTCTTTATGGTGACCTTATTTAGTTGTCTGAAACCAATACACATATTTGTTAGCAATATGTGTGGTTGTAAGACCCTAGGTTCAAGTTATATTAACCAACAAAACCCTTCATGCACCGGCCCTTTTGGCATCCACTTCATGCAGATGAAGTCTCACCCGAGGTATCTATTGGGGCTGTAGCAACCAAGTTTTTGCGGTAGTGAGGGAATGGGAGGTGATCATCTTTGTCATTCTTACTTATCTATTCTGCACAACATTATTCTACATTGGCTCTTCTTAGGTTACTTAGTGAATTCAATTATTTATTACCATTATCCTTCATTTACAATAGAAACCATTTAATGTAATATTCATAACCATTACACAATTATCATGTAAGGATCATATCTAATCTAACATGCATAAAGAGACTATTCATCACATAAAAGACAACAACATAGTATTTAACATGGTTCACCCAACTTTGGGCTACGTCCACAACGAATGGATTCTTTATTATGATTTATTTAATTCTCTTAGGCTTGTGAATTGGGCTTACAGAGATACATCAGATTATATTTCCCTTCATCTAGCCTAGCCACAATGCAGTGTAAGCCTCTCTCTCTCTGCAATATCTCCTTACCGCCCATACATAGACTCTTCTCTCCACTAGAAATCTTCAAAAGAACCCACAAAAAGGGAACAAATAATAGTGAGGAAATAATCAGAAACCCTATTCTCCCAACCTATTACATATTTATACCTAAATTCCAGGGCTTAAAACCCTACTTTTTTCAATCCCAAAACCCTATTACAATTCAGGATAACTCAAGTTAATTTTTTGGTTCGAGATTTCTTTTCCTACATTTCCTTCTACATGTTTCTTTTATGCTTCGACTGTTGTTCTTCTTGTTTTTGTGTGTCCTCCTATATTTATCACATTGAGTTGTCATCCTTCATTTTCGCCTGTTTTCTTCTCTTTCTTTATTCCCTTCTTTATTCTTTTTCTTTATTCTTCTCACTACGCATTGTACCACTGAATGCACCTCAATTGAGAACTCTTGATTATTCCTTCTTCTTCTACATATATATTCTATACTTAGGATTTCCATGCATCTTATTTCCAAAATGCCTGTCCAATAGGCCCCCAACACTCACTTGTGGCTTGTCCTGAGACACTTTAGGCCCGTTTCCTGCTCCTCCATTCTTCGATGAAATTTTGGGAGGCTTCCTTAGCTACCTCAACATCCTTTAGTATCGCTACCTCTCTTTCCACAATATCTGCTACACCCTATGCAGTCACGAATGTAATCGTGTCCTTTGTTTCATGTGTTGCTTGTTTCACCTTTCCTTTGCCAATTGCTATTTCTCCTATCACATTCAATGCTTCTTCTTGCATCAGTCCTAAGTGTTGTTGAAGGATATTCTGTTGATCCCTCATCTTTTCAATTTCCATGTATGACTGCATCTATGCCAAAATGGTCATCATTTGTTCCATCGGTGGAAGGGTTTTTATATTCTCTGACACTTTATGGGCCTTTTCCTGTTCTTCCCTTAATTTGGCCTCCACATCCTTCATCTCTGGATCTTCTACTAGTTCTATCCATATTTACACACTTTCCTCATATAATTTCATGCATTCTTCCTCGACTTTCCTAATGTTGGCTACGACCATCATTGTTTTTCTTTCTCTTTCTCCTCTTCCCTCTGGTGGTGTTCTTGATGTATTTCACAATTTTAGGTCCTCAATATTCGATCAGAATCCTTTTATGAATTCACTAATATTCAATACCTGCTCTTCCATAGTAGCCTCTACTACTATCGGGACTTATGGCATTTCTTTGTGAAACGTCTGGATGGCCTCTTGCGTCTTTTGTGCCATACTCTTGGCATCATCCTTTTCCTTTAGAGATTTCCTTACCCTTTCCCTGGCCTTGTTCTTGTCTTTCATTGTTGCTTCCACTTTTCCTTCAACTCCTCTCTTTTGTTGGAGAACAATGTCATATTTTTGTTTCAACTGAGCCCTTTCACCCATTACTTTGGTCAGTTCCCAGTGTGCTTCATCTCCTCGGAGCCTAATCTCATGAAAAATGCCTATTTGCAATCTTTGTAATATGTGTTTGGGAATTCATGATACCAATATGTTCAAGTGGCTCACTCTCTTAATATGTTCCTATAGTTAGAGCGTTAGTAACTCAATTGCATCTATCCCAATTTGTAACATCATGCACCCCTCTACTAGATTAGTCAAGACTGGATAAATAGTATGTGCTTCCTCTCCCGAACTTATGCTCGGTTTTCCACACATTTTTTGCTCTGATGTTATTCTAGTTGCTTCCAAGAGCTATTTTAGTGTCATTAACTGATCCTACACCTTATGGTGTTGCCCTACTTTTTTCCTTGTCGCTTCCTCAATGACTTCCTCTGTAGCATCCCATACTTGGCATCTAATTCAATCCATGTCATCATTGGTCAAATTATAGACATGGGGTATCTTGTGCACTTTAGTCTTCTTGTGTGCACCTCCTACTATCTCATTCCCCTTATCCTTTCATTTTACTCCTACTGTGGGGGCTGCCTACTATTCCTATTCTGTTGATGGGAAAAGTGTGTTTCCTACACCATTATTTTGGTCATTCCCATGCCCCTCATCTAGTTCTTCATCACCCTTGTCCTGTTATTCTTCATCTTTTTGGTGTCTTGTTTGTTCTGTTGGGGTTTTCCACCCATATTCCCAATCATTCATGATTAGGCATACTTCCTTTATTGTCAACCTGTAGTTGGTTGGCAGCCACAGGTGCGCAGGGTCCTTCTTTTCTTGCAAATACATATGGTGCATCCCTAATTTGAACTATGCAATATACTTGTAGGTTTCTACTGTCTCATTTGTGATGTTTGGTGTATGTTCAATTATATACTTGATCATATAAAAGTATAATGAAAATGTAACATTATTGTCATGTTTCCTCCTTTTTTTGGTGTATGCCATAAGTTGGCATACCACGCGGACATATTACCTCTACCAAGTGTTCTCATACATTTTTAATATCTCGGTTCCTTCCATCCTACCAGTGCAATCAAAATAAGAAACCATACATAATGAAATTATGTACCCTTGTCCTGGGCCTCGATATAGTCTATCAAAAATTGATTGACCAAGAAGGTGGCCCAATTCATTTGGACCCCTTCTAATCATTTTTCTATGGCTGCGATCACTGTGGTCGGTACTTCACCCTTACAGAACTTGTGCAATGATTTGTAGGCCAATACCTACGTCACAAACCAAACACCATAATCACTGACGTTCATGACATCCAATCCCATTTCCCCCTTGAAAGTGTGAAACTTCTCCTTCATGGATTTTGATAGGTCTCTCTCTCCTACTTTGTTGAACAAGGTGGTTCAACCCTCTCCTGCTTTTGGTAGCCCTATGATTCACGTAATCAATGTAGTATCAATTGAAACTAGTGGGTCAAGCCACAATGTACCCCTATGGATGTAGTTGAGTAGTAACTTAACACATACATTGATTTCTAGGATGCGTCCCAAGTGTGGAACCTCCAATAGGTTCAGTATTCCCAACTTCTCGAGGCCTTTTTCCCACATTCATGTTTCCAGCAATATCACTCTTGTTCCTGGTATGCTCTTAGCGCACAAGTACTTTTCCCTGGCCATCTCAAGAAACTTCTACTCGTATGTGATATCCTGATCTACAAATTTGAGGGAGACAACCTTGCCTAGCATGTCTCCTTCCACACTTACACCAAGTGGGACTGGTGATTTTTCCAGTGGGTATTTTCCATTTGCCAGTACTTTGACTTGAGGAACATTGTCTTTCCTCGATGGGATATAATCCCTGTGGAAAGTTTCTTGTGAATCCAAATCTCCATGTGTTTCCTCAACCTCTGGTGCAATTGATGATTGTTTCGACTACTTTCGTGTCACTTTTAACCACATGTTGAATCACATAAGGTCCTAACCAATGCATTCAAAACTTCCCTGGATGCTACATAAACTTACTTTCATAGACTAATACAAATTCTCCCACTTGGAACTTCTTCTGTTTAATGTGTCTATCATGACAATCCTTATCTCTTTCCTTTTGCACTTGTTGATGGAACCTTGCGACAAATAGATCTTCCTCAAGTTGTACCAACTGTGACAATCTCTCTTCTACTGCGCGCCAGTTTGAAAGATCAATGATCATTGTAATGTGCATGCTAGGTAGAATAAAATCCATTGGCATCACTAATTCCTTCCCATAAACCAACCTAAAAGGTGTCCATCCTATCAATTTTTTACTTGTAGTCTTGTAATCCCATAAAAATGCAGGAACTAAGTCCCAATCATCTCTCCCTATGTTGCAAATCTTTGTCAAAGCATTCTCCAGGATTTTATTGAAAGCTTCCACTATCCCATTGGCTCGAGGATGATACAGTGTACTCCTTTGATGATGAATTTGAAATTCCTCGGTCAATGTTGAAATTGTTTTATTCAGAAAGTGTGTTCCTTGATCACTGAGTAATATGCGCGGACATCTAAATTGCGTGACTACATTCTCAAACAAAAATATCGCAACATTCTATGCAGTGTAGTCTGTGACTGGTGTTTCTTCTTCCCATCTAGTCAAATACTTTGTCGTAGTGATTATGTACCTTTCCCCTGATCTTCTTTCTTGTGGGTTGATTGGAACCACAAATTCTATGACCCATTTATCAAATGCTTGCACCATAACCTATGGATTTAAAGTCATTTCATCCCTCCTGAATGGATTTCCCACTCTTTGACATACATCGCATGACTAGCAATATTCCTTAGCATCTTTGTGAAGTGTAGGCCACTAGATCCTTTCCCACAAAATCTTTTGTATAGTTGCTTTCCATGCATAATGTGCTCTTGCAATCATGTCATGTGCTTCTGCGAGTATCATCGGTTTTTCATGTTCCAGCACACATAGTCTCAATATTCCATCTGCACCCAACTTGTATAAATTCCCTGCAATCAACTAATAATTCAGTACTTTAACTACCAGTTGTTTCTTTTGCACCACTGTCATGTCTGATGGAACCATTCATGTACTTAGAAACTGCACAATGTCTGAGAAGTAATCATACACCATTTTGACAACAAATAGTTGTGCATTTGGTAATTTTTCATCTAAATTGCTTGCATCTTTTCCCTATAGTATGCATGATAGATGATCTAGTCATGAATTCAACTTCTCTTGTTTCACACAACCTCAAAGTCATGTTCCTGAAACAACAGTAGTCATCTTCATATTCTCCCCCCAAACACTGGCTTGTTCACTAAGTATTTTAGAGCAGAATGATCTATATACATCTTAAAGTGAGATCCCAATAAATAATGTCTAAACTTCTGTAGCACATATACCATTGCCAATCCTTCTCGTTCTATAGTGGTGTAATTCTTCTCTACTATGGATAGATTCCTAATTGCAAATGAAATTGGGTGATCTATGTCTTCCTCCCCTGGTTGAGATAATACTTTGCCCAAAACCATGGACTATGCATCTACATGAACATGGAACTCCTTCTCCCAATATGAAAAGATCAAAATCGATGTTGTCACTAGTTTTTGCTTTAAGGTATCCAAACCCTTATGACAGTCCTCATTCCATGGAACTTCACTTCCTTATTCATCAAATTTTCCATTGGTGTTGTGATTTGCACATATACTTTGATATACTTCATGTAATACCCTTTGTGACCCAGAGTTTCCCTCAGTTGTCTGAATGATGTAGGTGGTTCTGAATGTAGGTGGTTCTGAATCTAGAATTATTTCAATATTGGATGGATCCACTAGTAATCCCTACTTCCAGACTACATGGCCCAACAAAATTCCAAATGGTGCACAAAAAATACACTTCTTCAAGTTCAGCAAAATATGACACTATCTACATTTATACAACATTATCCAGAGTACTTCTATATGATCCTTCAGTAGACTAAACACAGTCCAATCATCCAAGTAAACTTCAAGGAACTTATGAATAAATTCCTTGAACGTTGCAACCATAAATATGGAAAACATTGCAGGGGAATTCTTCAATCCAAAGGGCATTACTATATATTGATAATTTCCCCACTTTGTAATGAAAGTAGTCTTGTACAGGTCTTCCTGCACAATTTTTATCTGATGGTACCCCAAGGATCCATCTGTGAACTAGTAAGTCTCTTGGCCTCCTACGTTCTCTAGTACCTCATCTTTGAATGGTGTTGGAAATGGGTCATGTAAACATGCATCATTCACCTTCTTCATATCCATGAAAATATGGATTCCTCGTGTCTTCTTGTATTGCACAACCATTGGAATAATCCACTCTGACTTCTCCATGGGTTCAATGATCCCTATGTCCAACATTCTATCCATTTCATCTTTCACCTTCTCCTTGTACTTCATATTTAACCTATAATGTCTTTGTCACATTGGCCTAGCACCCAGTTTCAATGGAATCTTCATCTCGCCTAAGTCCCCAACTATCCCCTTCATCTCGCCTAAGTCCCCAGCTATCCCCTTCATCTCTGAAAATATGTTTGGGAATAGGTCTTGATATTCATGTAGTAAGTCTACAATATTTTCTACTATCTCATCACTCCAGTAATCCCCTATCTGCGCAAACTTGGGATTCTCTTTCATCCCAATGTTTACCTTTCACGTCTGTATGGGTTGTGTGTATGCGACAGACTCAAGATCTGTCCCTTCTAATGCTTGTTCTCCTTCAATTTCAGGTACTTATACATTACTGGGATATTCTTCATCCCGTTCTTCCTTAGAAACATTGTAGCACTCCAATATCTCATGGAAAGTCATTGAAGCTCTATGCACATTGTATACTGGTACCACCTCCATCGGCCCTCTACTGAAAATATTTTGTTTTGAATAGCCTATAGCATTGCATCCATTAATGGGGATTCATGTTCAAATGTGAATATTACCTTGAATCTTTGGACCAACTTGTTGTCTCTTTGCACATTTCCAATTCCAAATACCAGTTCTTCGGAATTGTGTTTGGTGTATGCATAAATTTGTACGTCCATTTTGTTTGCGGTATTGAACTCCATAAGGTTCTGTACTTCTCAATGTGACCTTTTGGATCACTCTCCCCTGTATACTTCTGTGTAATATTTCCTATCTCAGTACCAAATATCACCTGCATTAGCCTTCCACACCGTGACCAATATTTCATCCCCTCTCTATGTGTAGGCCACCATCTAGTTGGAGTCACTTTTAGGACAACATATAGTGCCAACAACCTTTTCTGGTCAGGTACTTGCAACTCAAAATTCCTTCATAAACAAGCTTATATCAATCAATCCATCATACTTGGGTGGATCACATAGCTTTGTTCCAATACAGTGCAAGGATCGGGTCATGTGTGCACATTGTCTATTTGAGACTTCATGCATCCTCTGTTGCCAATGCTCTAGACCTTCCTCTGATTATGATGCACATGAACTGATACTTCTCAAAATCAGTGCACCATATGCAGTAGGTTTAACATAATCATCCATTCGTGTAGTCATGTTATACAAGTTTTCAATGTCATTTCCTCTGGTTGGCTCTATGTACCTTTTTTCCTTCTGTCGAGTCCAATGGTGCAAAATAATTCAACTCTCTGACTTCAAATATCATTTCCCTCCTCTTCAGATTAATTATTTCTTGATTATCAAATGCCCATTCTAGTCCCATCAATTATGGATATGGTTGACTATCATCCACGATCTCAATAACTTCAAAGTCTTCTACATTGCGCACCCCATCTATGTTCACAGGTACTCCTATCAATCGACCAATCAGTACTATCTTGTGTTGATTCGTGAGCCTTAATTGAATAGAGTATCATAGTATCTTTGGTTTTCCCATCATCTCCCAGGTTTTCTTTGGTAATACATTTACATAAAAACCCAAGTCCAAGATAACATTATCCACATCATATTCTCCAATATGTGCACTCAATCTGAATTCTTCGTTGCTCCTCTTTCTACACAGTACCTAATTCACCACCCTCTAGGCGATGGGAGTTTCCCTTTCTTGCATGTAGTGATCAATCATCTCATATAGTGCATTCAACATAGTTTCATATTTCATTAGTTGTACACAACTTCTCAAGAATTCTCTTAGAGTGATTACCTTCCTAGTTGGATTTTTTGGCATAGTGTGATCTTCGACCCGAGGTGTAGATGATGTTGATGCTTCCCAATCCTGTCCAAGAACCTCTTTTCTTTCCCTCTGATATGTCTCCTTTTCCTACTGAGGATCGAATGTTGGTATAGGCCCTGCAGACTTTGTTACCCATTGTTCAGTCTACTACCCTCCATTCATCACATCAGCTCATGTTCTAGCTCCTCCACACGTAACAATTGTTATTCTTGGTCCTTCATTTCATTTCTCCACTAATATTTTATGTACATTCTGATTTAGATTTTGGTTCTGATTCTCTCTTTCCTACCATTTCTCAAATATTTGAGGACAATATTCTGTCGAAGGGTCCATTTCTATACAGTATGTGTACATTGTACACAGATTCGGGAAACCATGAGCTAAATGTCTCATTTGATTACAATTATAACATGTTATTATTCCTCTTCCTCCTCTGCCAAAATTTCCTCTGCCTTGACCTTTGCCAAAATTTCCTCTGTTCCTTGGAGTAAAGCCTCTTTGATTATTATATTTTTTACCACCTACTTCTATCACAACATTCTCCTCTTGAATCCTGTACATATCTGAAGTATGCTCCCTCATCAAATCGAATGCGCAGAAATCCTTCTCTTCATGTCCAACTGACTTGAAAAAATTTCAAAACAAGTTCATTGGTGTACTCTGATACTTTTGTAGTAACAGACACTCAGTTGGATGATGTCCCCATTTCTTACATATATCACAATACCCCCCTCCTGGTAATGGATTTGATGCTCCACTCACCAAATACTACGTGAATGTTGGGCATTTGTCCTTATGATGGCCTTTAGTCTTACACTTGGTGCAACAAACTTGTTCTTGTTTCTCCTTCCCTTTTGTAAGTTATGCTAGTTGAATTTTCAATGCAACCAACTGTGTCTGAACCTGTTCCATCCCTCCACTATATCCTACAGGGGATGATTCCAATTTCATTGCAATTTCCAGAGCCTTGGGATATGACGAAACCTTCTGTTCAATCAAGGGCTTGTGACTATGTGATAAAAGTCTTGCAATAAACCACTCTTGATGTTGTTGATCAGGGATCTAGAAAATCAGTCTACCCATCAGATCTTTGAATCTTTGATAAAAATACCAGACCGATTCAATATGCACTTGTTTAATCACCTTTAGTTTTGTAATGTGCTGTGACTCATACTTCGACTTCTTAAACTCTTTCAACAATTATTTTCTTATCTTTTCTAATGTCCTGGCCTGTCCGATAGTTGTGGTACTCTACATCTTCATGTACCAGACTAGTGTGTGACCTATGAATGTTGTTTCCAACTGTGAAATCTTTACGTCCTCATCCTGGACGTTCTTAGTAGCCCAAATTGTCTTGTCGATAAATAGATGTTGTTTTAGGTCCTCTGACCCCACTCCCTGGAACTCAGGAAGTATGAGGGAGTTGTATACCCCTATCATGTTTCTTTGTGTATTCCCTCCTCTTGGTGATGTTAGTTGACTCTAATTCTGAGCACTGCTTCCACTACTCTGATTTTTACTACTATGTCCTCCCTTGCTAACTATAATTTATTTTGATAATTCTTCAACTGTTATTTCTGATTGTGGTGACACGCATGGGGTTTTGTATTCGACACAGGATCCATTCTGAGTAGGACTTAACGGATATTTTATTATAGGACTCAACTGTAACTCCTATTCGTCTCCTCTTATGTGTGGTATCTCCATGATTTGTATTATTGTGCAAGGTCTTCTCCCCTCTAGCTCATTGTGCGACTCATCTTTCTCATCCCCGGTATTTCGCCTATTGTACCTCCTTCCTTTGTGCATTTCTCCAAACTTGTCTTCTTCCTCTGGTATACCCTCTTTGGCTCTATACATCCTTATTCCCTCCCTTCCTTCTTCATCGCTTACTTCATTCTCTCTTGTCCTCATACTATCCTCTTGTCATCCCCCAGTTCCCCCTATGGGTGTGAAGCCGCTTAGCAATCGAATTCCATTATCATCACGCACTTGTCACAAAATAGCATATTTATCCACATACCCAATGATTTCATGAACCTTCCACGTGGACCTTCAAAGAAGTCCCTTTCTGCAACAATATATGATTGGGTACAATCTACTACAAACTCTATAATATATCCTCCTAATATGTTATCTAGAAAAAAATAAATTGCGTGAGAAGTGTTATTACTTACATAATTCGATTGTATTACCAACTCATGAGTCCAATTCATCGACATTACATTTCAGTACCTTCTAGTATTTTCCACTAATATTTCTAATCACTTCGTCATAGTGATCGGAAATTCGCCAAAGAAAATTTCAAGCAACTTTGCATATACATACCTTTGCATCCATTATTAATTACTCATCCAAGGGCTCTGATTCTCTTTCCAAGAAAACTCTTGTTCCTTCCATTCTAACCATTATGATATTTCCTTCTTAGTCAACCTCCAAAACATTCCCTCAATCACAGATTTCAGGTCCTAGAAACAAAACCATTTGTTGTCACTATGCATGGTTGTAAGACCCTAGATTCAAGTTATATTGACCAACAAAACTCTTCAGACATCGACCCTTTTGGCATCACCTACATGCAAATGAAGTCTCACCCGAGGTATCTATTGGGGCTGCAGGAACCAAGTTTTTGCGGTAGTGAGGGAATGGGAGGTGATCATATTTGTCATTCTTACTTATCTGTTCTGCTCAACATTATTATGTATTGGCTCTTCTTAGGTTACTTAGTGAATTTGGCTATGTATTACCATTATCCTTCATATTAAAATAGAAACCATTTATTGTAATATTCATAACCATTGTGAAACTATCATGTAATGAACAAATCTAATTTAACATGCATAAAGAGACTATTCATCACATAAAATACAACAACACGGTATTTAATGTGGTACACCCAACTTTGGGCTACATCCATAATGACTGGATTCTTTATTATTCTTTCTGTAATTATCTTAAGCTTATGCACTGTGCTTACAAATATGCATCATATTATATTTCCCTTCATCTAGCCTAGCCACTCTACAATGAAATCCTCTCTCTCTCTGCAACATCTCCTTACCGTTCAGACATAGCCTCTTCTCTCCAATAGAACTCTTTAGAAAAATCCACAAAAAGGGAACAACTAACAACGAGGAACTAAGAAGAACCCTTATTCTCCCAACCCATTACATATTTATACCTAAATTCTAGGGCTTAAAACCCTACTTTTTTCATCCCCAAAACCCTATTACAATTCAAGATAACTCAAGTTAACTTGTTGTTCGGGCTTGCTTTTCCTGCTTTTCCTTCTGCATGCTACTTTTGCACTTTGACTATTTTTCTTCTTGATTTTTAATGTCCTCCTATATTTATCACATTGGGTTTTCATCCTTCCTTTTCACATTCTTTCTTCTCTTACATTATTCCCTTTTTTATTCTTCTTATTACGCACTATACCCTTGAATGTGCCTCAACTCCACACTCCCGAGTCTTCCTTATTCTTCTACGCATATCTTCTATACTTAGTATTTTCATGCATCTTATTTCCAAAATTGCATGTCCAACAACATCGTTCTTAAATGTTTCTCATTTTCCTCTTCTGACTTAGAGTAAATTTGATGCAGGATCATCGTAGAAAGCCAAAGCACGTGCCTAGTCAAAGGAACAACTGAACGCGCGGATGCAAAAAGGACACATTTTTATGAAAACGTTTTGAATTTTGAAATCTGAAGCATTAATGTAATAGCTAGGAGAAGCGTACTTACATTTATGTCTTGGAGATATGAACAGATCTGGAGAAATTATTCTCATCTGCCAGATGTAATAGGCATTTAAGTCTGTTAATGTAAAGTAGGTAGATATGAATGTTAGATTAGACAGTTTAGAAACGTAGGAGGGAAAACAGATATAGACACCCTCACCCTTGTATCATTGTAATTTTGGATGATCATTTAGATTTCATAAGCTGTAGAGTTGTAGCAGAGAGTTGTAGAGAAGAACCCATGTATAGGAGCACTTGAGTTAATATATGAAGCTTTGACTCAACTTTCATGGTGTTATGATGCTTACTATTTACATTTGTTGAATGGTATGTTTACAGTTGATTTGTTTCTCTGTTATGCATTTGTTTCAATGATGCATTGTGTGTATGATTTCATGGTGAATGTATGAAGTCTGAGAGAGGAGAAGAATGAGTTTCAATTGTTTCTCTTCCTGAGAATTCCTGCAAGGAGTGCAGTGAACGTCCACAAGGTGTGCATTGATGAGGGTCTGAGTTTCATCTCAAAAATCTCAAGAGAGATACTGTTGTTCTCATACCAGATGAAGTGCAAGTGAAGCACAGAGCCATGCAAGGTGTGCACAGGCTGGTTGGATCCTTAGAACTTATCAACTAAGGGGAATATTGAGAGGATCACTATTGCAAAGAGTGCACAGGGTCGGAGACTCAAATAACCAGAGCTTATTTGAAGATTTTCCGCAAGGAGTGCGAGCAGGGATCCTTTTGGGAAGCTTGAGTTTACAAGTGAAATCTTGGGAAGGATAACACCTTTGAAGTGCTCAAAGGGAGACGGAGATCAAAATTGACTCATAGAAGTCAATTTCAGGAGGGAGAACACTAAGTCATTTGGGCAGAAGTCATTGAGGAGTGCATCTGGTGGTCAGAATTCTCCGTGGAGAACTCGCGAAATTGCAAGGACCGTAGGATCTAGGGGAGTTGTAAGGTAGTTAGGAGTTGGATGAATCCTCCACCCTGACATCAAGAGTCAACGTGAACTATTGATTGTGGTTAGTTTGAGTCGACAGATCATTTCAGGGATTTAGGATTCGTAAGTTTGGAGTGCAGGCCAAAATCCTTGGTCACTCTAATTCCTGAATCGCGAAAGGGATTTTCAGGTGTTAAATTTTGGCATTTCAGTATTTCGGGGTTCGACATTCCATAAATTCCGATGACAAGGAGCCGGGGATCTTTGCATTGAAAATCTCAAAGTCGCGAAATGCGGCGTGTCTTTGGAGTGGAATTTTGACATTTCGGCTTTCCGAGGTTCGAGAAGTAGAGGAGGCAATGACTTTGGAATTGAGAGTTTCAAACTCCCGGTTCGCGAAATCCCGAAGAGGGAAAGGAAAAATTCCTTAAAAGGTTGAGGAACAATAGCCGTTGGGTACCAATCGAGTTTCGGGGTTTTGAGACTCAAGAAGTGGAGTTGCATGGTCAACACAACTTCCGAAATTGCGAAGAGAGAAACGTCAAAAGGTGGGTCCCAAGTATTAGTTAGAGGATATGTGCGGCGAAGTCAAAAGAGGGGTCAAGCTTCTACGAAAATCCCGAAAGGCCATTGATCTCGCATTCCATGGGACGTTGAGCCCATTTTGGCATTCCAACATTTTGGAGTTTGGGGAATCATAAGGGAAGAGAAACGAATGTTGGTTGTTCGCTCAAAGTATCGAAAGCCGAAACTAGTGGGTAAAAGGTGGCATGTGATTTTCGCGTTGGAGGAGTCAACCTTCGTTGATGTTTCAGATTTTGGCGATTGTAAAAGTTGTGACATTGCGTCAAGAACCTCCAAATCGTGAAGCCCAAAATATTTCGTGGCTTAAACAAAGGGTTTGATTAACCCTTGGCGTGGTTTTAGTGATGATCCTGCATAGATCTTGGCTTTCCGAGGTTCGGGAAGAGAGGAGGAAGTGACTTTGGAATCGAGAATTTCAAATTCTTGGTTCACAAAATCCCGAAGAGGGAAAGGAAAAATTCCCGAAAAGGTTGAGGGACAATAGCCGTTGGGCACCAATCGAGTTTCAGGGTTTCGGGACTCAAGAAGTGGAATTGCATGGTCAACACAACTCCTGAAATCTCGAAGAGAGAAATGCCGAAAGGTGGGTCCCAAGTATCAGTTAGAGAATACATGCGGCAGAGTCAAAAGAGGGGTCAAGCTTCGACGAAAAATCCTGAAAGGTCATCGATCTCGCATTCCATGGGACGTTGAGCCCATTTCGGCATTTCGACATTTCGGAGTTTGAAGAATCATAAGGGAAGAGGAACGAATGTTGGTTGTTCGCTCAAAGTCCCGAAAGCCGAAACTAGTGGGTAAAAGGTGGCATGTGCTTTTCGCGTTGGAGGAGTCAACCTTCATTGATGTTTCGGATTTCAGCAATTGTAAAAGTTGTGACATTGCGTCAAGAACCTTCAACTCACGAAGCCTAAAATATTTCGTGGCTTAAACAAAGGGTTTGATTAACCCTTGGTGTGGTTTTAGAGATGATCCTGCGTGGATCTCAGCCCGAGGGAAGGGGGTCTACGTGAAGTGGTATCAAAGCATAGAACAAATTCTTTTCTTTTTATAGTAGAGAGAAAAGAGAAAAAATTTCAGCCATGCCGCCAAGAAGAAGAGATAGGCCAATGCCTGATCCAGCAGTGGAAAGAGAAATGAGTGAGTTACATGCTAGAGTTACGTGATGCTATGAAGACAACACAGAGGCACACAGTCGACCCTAGGGATATCAGTGAAGCTGAAAGTGAAAATGAAGCTGGAAACGAAGGAGAAGAAGTTGCAGTCGAAGATGTTGCAGACGAACGCCTATTCAGGGTTGTTGCAAGGATAGGTGCCAAAGCAAAAATGGACATTCCAGTGTACAAAGGAAACTTGGATGTTGAAGAAATTCTATAATGGATTAGAGCTCTAGACAAATACTTCGACTATGAGGATGTCGAGGAAGATAAGAAAGTCCAACATGTCGTTACTAGACTTAAAGGGCATGCAACACTTTGGTGGGATGAACTGCAGGCTGACAGACGCTGCAAGGGCAAGCAGAAAATCAAAAGTTGGGATAGAATGGTTTCAAAGATGAAAGACAAATTTATACCTAGGGATTATCAAATCACTCTATTTTGAAGGATGC
>JASDQU010102004.1:5601-22037 GCA_032191745.1 Picea mariana
CACACCACCTTCATTGGGTGGCACTCTACCGTCACTAGGTTGTGTTATGCTAGTGGGGACACTTTTTTCTTCGTTGGTTTCCTGCTTAAAACAAGCACACACATGAATTTATTGCTTAAAATAATAATTAATAGATTGTACATGTAATTAATTATAAATAATGTTCATTGATTTTATTTACCCGTGTGTCAGTTTGAGTGTTGGAAGGTTATGTTTCCCCCAAGTTTTTTTTGTGTTCAACCACGGCTTGAAATCCGTGCTTGAAAGAAACCTTGAGGTCTTCCTGTGTTGGAGCTTCTTTGAACTCCATGCCCTGCAAATTTGCATAAGAACATTAACTTTGCTTCTTCTCTGTAATTAAATTAAAATTGTTAACAATATATTATTTGTATGCAATTGATTTTTTTATACTTACAATTTGTATGACCAGTTTTGAGTAACCACCCAGGCCAAGTTTGTGTTTCCCATGTTTTTCAATTTTGGCCTTGGTGGCTTTAGATGTGTCCAACAACTTGTATTGAAAAGTTTCAAATACATAATTAGATGTTGCAATGATGATAAAGCATCATAATTACATTACTAAAAGTGTCTCATACCTTCCTACATCGGGTGGTGTCTTTCCTTCTTTTCAGAGCATCTTCTCCTTTTCATCTTCCTGTAGGGCCTTCCACTCCCTCTCAGGAATCATTGGGGGATGCTCATACTTAGGGTTCTTTTGCATATGATCTCTATATTGGTCTCGTAGATATTTAAATATGCACTTGCTTTTGAGGAGAATCCAGATTTACTGAAGGAGCCCTCACCAAACAAGCCAACCAACTTGTTAATGAGCTCATCTTTTAACTTGGAACTTTGTGAATTCCACCTTGTGCGTATGGTGGTCCCAAAGATATCCAATTTCACGTCATTCATGTGTTTATAAAACGTGTCATTTCCTACAAAATAATATTATCATTAGTTTAAAATAATTTCACATTATACATAAATTTCAATTAGATTGTACATAATAATTAATCACATCTTAAATACCTAGAAGCTTTTCTATTTTCATAGGGATGAGCTCATTGTTTACCAAAAAGGTAACCTTTAGTGTTCCCATGCTAGTGACACGTGAAGATCCAGGAAAGCATGCTTCAAAATGTGCAAAGCCTTGCTCTGCATCAACATCATCTTGTGCACATTCTGGCATGTGCTCATCAGGGCCGAGTGTAGTACTGACATCGACCCTAGAGGGTGTAGAGGTCTTAGTGATTGGAATTCCAGTCTGAGTGAATGGAATGGTGGTATGAGTGAATGGCGTTCCGATATGATGCTATGTCGGTGTAGAAACAATGATGGTACCAACACCGACCTCCATAGCATGATCTTGGGGATCAAAATCCTGCAAAAAATCCTATAAAAATAAATAGTTTTTATAAAGTACTTGTAAGAGTATAAAAATTAAAATCCAAAATAAATAAATGGGATCAATAAATATCTTTCTTACCCCATAGACTTGAATTTTGTTCATCAAGTCTTTAATTATTTCCTTTATCTCATGTGTCTGTGGATGAATCTCAATCAAAGAAGCAATTTCTATGTTTTATTTTCTTAGAAGCTTCATTATTGTTTGGAATGGGTTGGGGGAGGAAAAAAAAATTCATCAGTAATCTCTTCCTTTGTATAATCTATGGACTTCTCTACGGATGTTGCCTCCACCCTATCACCTTGGGACAATGGTGTTTCCAACAAAGCAATGGCAATATAAGAATTTGAAATAATTGAAGAAAATCAAATGTACGCAAAATAAATTTACATAACATCATTTTAGTGGATGATTTACTTGTAAAAACATAACATCAAAATATTTACAACTTTGAGGAGTGATCCTAATATGGTAGCAAAGCAAGGATCAGTATTATCATTAAATGTCTTTCCATATGAGTTTTCAGTTCTAGTTTAGAGGATCATATTGAAGATAGTGTATGTATCTTATCTCTATTAGATGTTTCTTGTCTCTATTAGTAAATGATGATCATAAAATATAAGAGTCATTTCTTATAGGTTGGGTAAAATAGTATACGTACTGCCCTCATAATAGAAACATTTGTATCTACTCAATTCAAATTGTAATCAATCAACATCTCTTCCCCTATAACTATTGATTTTATTGCACATACAAATACAAGATTTACTTCATGCCCCTCAAATACGCAATTGGGTTTCTTTTTTGTGGTCACAGGCTGTGTAATATTTATAAACCCTGCAATATTACCTGCTACTTTTGTCCTTCTGTCAATATACATAGATTCTCCTTTATTTTGATCATTGTCTTTTAGTTGTATATAATTTGCAGCTACACCATATCTTCACATACTTTTTGTATATTGGATTAGCCATATCCAATCTTTGTAGATGTAACAGGGTCCTACATACTCCATCAATTCATTTATTCTTCCATAACAGACCTTTATGCCATCCATGGAAAATAGCCCCAAACCATGTAATGATGATGGAGCAATGCGGTATATCCTTTTGTTGACACAAAAATCAGTGTTTATTTGAGGAATATTCTTGGGTACCCATCGTTTCACTAGATGGTTGTACCTCAAGGGCATCGTGATGTTGTTTATGCTCTCATCATCATAAGAACATGACCCCCCTTTAGCAAGAAAGAATTCCATGTGTCTATGGATTTTTGTTCTGATATTCTCACCTCTAGTTGATCTCCACATGTTATACCTACTATATGTCTCACTTTCCTCTATTCTAGCTGAACTTCCCTCACTCAATGAAGATAGATCTGAAAAATACCTATTTGGTTGTATGTCCTATAATAGTCCATCAAATGAGAGAAAAAGTTAGCGAGTGTCATAAGGGTTTTGATGAAACATCTTGAGGAAACCACAAGAACATAATAATACAACTTACAAGTGACATAAACAACTCTGTGATGTAATAATCTTGAACCTCCAATATTATATAATTTTTTGTTTTGTTTTGTAGGGAAATAATAAACCATTACAACAACAACAAGTTTCATTTTTCAAACAGGTTATTCATTGTTGCAACAACATGCAAGGACATCATCAACAACACCAAATCTTGTTTATATTCACTCCACAAAATTCCACCAATCATTTCCAACATTATCCCCACGATGTATAACCTCCATACAACATCAATAAACTCCATACAACATGCATGGAGAACATGTGGAGAACACCAATAATTAACCTCCATTCCTCTAATAAACTCTACAAATATTTTTAATGAAGAAGTTTATGATACATGTTGTGGTTTTTCCATCTCCCATTTCCTTAGAACATCCACAAGAATGCACAATTTCTCACACCCTCACACATGGACCAAGATATTATCAATGATAAATTGGGTCTCTTCCCACATGCCTGTGGGAATAATTTCCTTTCTATGTGCCTAAATGAACACCATATAAGAGGATTGTGCCTCTCTAATGAGTGCAAGGCATCTTGAAGTTTCACACTCATTAGAGAGGCACAATCCTCTTATATGGTGGTTATTTAAGCACATAGAAAGGCATCCCAAATATGGCTTTCTATGCCACACTTAAATGACCACCATATAAGAGGATCATGCCTCTCTAATGAGTGTGGCACATCAATATGCATCAAAATCATTAGAGAGGCACAATCCTCTTATATTGTGGTCATTTAGGAACATATATAGGAAACTCTACTCACATGCTTGTGGGTAGAGTTTCCATGTGGCAACTACATGGCAACTCTACCCACATGCCTATGAGCATAGTTGTATCATCAACAAATATTCCCACAATCATGTGGGAACTTTGCACTTTACGTTTGAAGGTTGTCAATGCATAGGTAATTGTGTATTTATCCTATTGTTTCAAGGTTGTTAGGACATAGGTAACACCTTGTTACTCATGTTTTTCCATTTATTTTCTTCCTTTTTTTGTCATTTTCTGCATTTATTCTCACAAGAGTGAAAATTCTTGTGTGACATATTATGCCTAAGGTTAGTCAGCCACACTACACAAAAAAAATCATGAATTAAACCTACTCATTTTCCACACGAGTGATTTTTTATCAAACAAGTCCATACCACAATATCTATCAATGGTACCTTAATTTTCAAGTTTAGTTTTTCAAAATTCATTATTTTTCTTCTACATCATGGTTCCTTGTGGTCTAAAATACATATAAATCTATGATGAATCCAATTTTATTAAACTCTTTTGCAAAGTAAATGTAGGAAAAACAATGCTAATATATCCAAATCATGATGGAGTAACTTGTTGAAAGAAAACAACACAAGATGTTTTAAATTAAGATGTAGCATATAATGACCATGTTCTTGTAGTTCATGACCACACAACAATAAAAAATTTAGATGACCTTACAACAACTAATAATATTTTAGTCACTAAAGTACACATTGATTATCAAGCCCTCACCTATTGTCAAAGACACCCAAACCTTCACATATACAAATCAAGCTACCCCTTAACATTGGGGATTATTGTTCATTATATTTTTGAGAACTTATGCTTGCTACAAAGTCCTCTTAGTGACTGCTATAGAGTTTCTATTACTTATGGTCATATTTCTCAATGCATGCTTATATAGAGGCCTCATTTCTAATTGATTGCATCCTTGCAAGTGCAACGTTTTCACACAATATTTCTCTACACACTCCACAAGGAAAGAATGATATATAAGGGTGCCCAATGACCTAAGAAAAGGTGCCAAATGTCATCATTATTTAAGGGTTCTTTTACTATCTAATAAACTGCAAAGTTGTTACTTCATTAAGTGCTAATGGTTTAAGCCTCGTTTCTTTGCAATGTTTTGAGTGATTCTTGTTCTAAATTGTCTCAAGTAACAAATTAATGCTAAACATGCGCCAAAAACCTCATTAAATTATGGGACATTACCTCTCATTGATCATTGTTCACAAGGTAATATCACTATTTAAAGGGTACATAATTAAACTTAACCATACAACACTTATTTACGTCCTTGATCTTTCAGTTAATGACAAATGAATTTCATGGCCTTGGGCATATAATTTGACTAATGAACACATAGAATTGAAGACATTGTTTTAGCATTTTTCTCTCTGAAATACTTGGCATAAAACTCATAAAAAGGGTCACTGTGGGAATGGTATAATATTGAAAACTTCTCGTTAAAACTTTGTTGTTTGAATGGTATGATATTTCACTGTTGTCACATGTTTATTTGCTATCACATTACACAGTCTAGACACTTATTTTAGAACATCTAATATCTAGTTACATTTGTCAAATATTGGCATCAGTGAATGATCTTTGGCACAAGTTTCTTTACACTACATGGAAACTAGATGCTACAACTCTTCCCATAGGCCTGTGCACATAGTTTCCATGTAGAAACTCTCCCAATAGGCCTATGTGAAGATTTTCCATGTGGAAACTACATGGAAAACCTTCCCACATGATTCAAGGGGTAATTTAAACCATTGAAAGCATGAAAAATGGCACTTGCAGGTGTGGAAACTTTAAACTTGTGAAGAAGCTTGTTAGAATGTACAATGTCAAAAAAAATTGTGTTCTTAGTTATGTGAGGAAGAACACCTTTTGAAAAATAATCACAAGTACAAGGATAAGGAACAAAAACTACTTTTATGGTATAAGCATTGACCAAGAAAGCTTATTTATGAATGAGGAGCCAAACCTTATCCTTGACTGAGAAGTTGGGTGGGATGCAATGCTTATCATGGCATTGTTTATGTTTGTTTGTTTTCTCCATATGAATGTCTTCCACTTGTCATTGCACATTATAAATTGGATTAATGACCATTGATTCTTTTCCAACTTCATTTTTCATTGATGCAAAGGTGCTCACATTGGGTGGTAGTTAACAAGCCAAATATATTGTTGTTGTAGGTTAAAATCCAAAATATAGTTTGAAAGTGTTATTTTATGTAAAGTTGCATTGAGCACTATTGTCATTGTGTTGAATGAAATCCAAATTACCATCCCATTGGGAAAAGAAAGAAATCCTTGGAAGATGATTTTATCTTTCTATGGATCTTGAGACAAAGATAGATTCCCCATTTATATATGCATTAAATTCAGTGCACAAGAAGTAATGAAAATATGATATTTGAGTAGAGTAAGTGAGATTAAGACGTGTACATATTAGATCGATATTGCAATAAGTGTTAGCCATATTTTCCTAGTATAAGTTGATGGTTTGAGGTTGGAAAATATTATCTTGGGATACATTGGGAATGCTAGGAGTAATTTGGCACACCTTGGAAGAAGCTAGGAGAAATCTCTTGATTGTGAAGCTTGTGTTCTTGAGAGACCTATAATATATTTATAACTAGTAGGTGTAGGCTTCCTTGGATTGTTTAGATCCTTCCATATTATATTCTCTTGGCGTATAATATAAACCCTTCTTGAGAGAATAAGGTTGAAACATCTTAAGATGGAAGGAGCCTAGGTTTGGGTGAAGAAATAATCTTAAACATAAATATGTATAAATGTATGCTATACCTTCTTGATAATTATTGAAACATATATATTTCTTGTCACCCCTTACACTGATTGGTGTTAAATGAATTCATGTATTCTTATGGTTTATTTGTGTAGTTTAATTCATAAAATTGTTATCCTATTTACACTAGATATTAGTAATCAAATTGAATTTGTTTTTTATACTATAATCTTCCAAAGAAAGAGTAAAAGTGTTCTTGTTTGCTAAAGTGTCGATGATTATCTGACTCTTTTACGATGTGTAGCTAACATCTACACATTGTAGTCTTCATTCATTTGTGCAATGAACATTAGATATTTGACATGTTTTCTAAAATGTCAATGCTTAGTTGTTGCTTATCACTGCAAATATACACTAGAAAGTCGATGTCACATTTTTTAATAAAAACAAATGTTGGAGATACTTTACACACACCTAGGATGTATTTTTCCTAACGATTTCCATATGCTTATTAGTCATTATTCAGTCTCCTATAGTTTAGGGAGAATATTCTCTTCAGTTCACACTTCAGTTTGATTAGTTGAGTGGAGTCTAGATGCCGCATTGGGATTACCACCATGCATCATTGGGATCATCACTAGCTAATGTGAATTTTCCTTGGGATCATCACTCATGATTCCTTGATATTCTCTTCACTTCACTTTGTTTCAATCACTTAACTGAATACTGAGAGACTAGTTAACTCAGAATAGGTGGCAATTCACTCCCGTAACTACCCGAGAGACTAGACTAGGTGGCAGTTTACTCCCATAANCCACTATGGCACATTGGATTCTCCTCTAGTGCACATTAGTTGAGTTATACATAGTATATCATGTGTAAATTATCATTCATTCATTTGGTTAATGATAATTCTTCCATTCTTTCACTCCTGCTTCTCTTTTCTCATATTTTCTTGGCAAATTGTGTATGTCATTTTCTATATAGATCTATTATATGTAGGTTCAACACATTTACATGGTATCAAAGCCAACAGACTATTATGGAAAAGACACACCAAATTTTTTTTGTAGGTACCGAAGATTGAAGACAACAGAAAAATGGAATTTCCAAAAGAATTCAGTCTTACACCATACAATTTATTTGCATGGAAGGAGAATATGATAATGCATCTTCAAGGAAGAGGATTATACAGGTTAACCATGAACACATAAACCTAAACAACATCATCCATAGAAAAATCCAAGTATCTAAATCGAATGGATGAAGGGTTTGGAACTATTTATAGTCTCATTTCTCCTAAACTCCTCTTTCACATATCCTCCTGTAAAAATCCCAATGAAGCCTAAACCACCATGGAAGGGATTTTTGGAAAATAGGATGAGATGAAGAGACACATTCTTGAGGTGGAATTTCTCACTTTGGATCCAAAAACCTTCTAAAATCTCCAAGATTTCCTTACCAAATATAAGGATTTGTTGTCACAACTTAAGGCTTGTGGGGTTGATAAATCTAAGGAGGAGAAACAAATGGTTCTTACCATTATCTCCAAACTTGGTCTAGAATACTCAGTGTTTGTATCTACATTTCATTCAGTTAGGATCTCCTCTAGATCCACCTGGACGATACCCTCTCTTGAGAACTTTATCAAGTCTCTGACACAAGAGCATAACAAGCTCATCAATATGGGACAAATCAAAGGCCCAAAGGTGCATGCACTTACTGTGAAAGATGGCAGTGGTCATAAATATCAAAAAATCTAAAGAAAAAGAAAAAAGGAAAGCACATGCAAATCCAAAGAAGGAAGGGTACTAAAAACCCTTCAACGATGCCTCTGGATTCAAAAGTGGAAAGGGAAGAAAAGGGGAGAAATGCACTTACTGCCATAAAGGATTCCATCCAAAATCCGCATGTATGTAGAAACAAATAGATATAATGGCCCAAATATTTAAGAAAAACAACCTTGCAGATTGCATCCCCGAGGGTGCCAAGAAGAAGAAGCCATGACATTAGAATCCCAAGAAAGGAAATTCTAGCCATGCTTTGATTGCCATCAAATCCTCTCCTGATGTTTGGATCGTAGATTCAGGTGCATCAGACCACATGGATGCCACAAAGGAAGTCTATTATTCATTGGATGCATGAAAAGGTCCTCCTATTCTGATGAGGAACAGATCTTCAGTCGAGGTCACCGACAAAGGAACAATTGAACTCACAAATGGAATCTTCAAGAATATGCTACATGTTCCCAAAATTTCCATCAATCTTTTCTTTGTGTATTAGATGAAAAAATATGGCACTGGAAAGAGAGTCATAATCATACCTGATGAAGTGGATATCTGTGACATGAAAACCAATTCCAGGGTTGCTACCGATGAGGTAAATCATCAATCTAGACTCTACACATTTTTTTAATTTATTGAACCAGATTCTACATTACTACTTACCCATGCTAATGAAAGTAGTAGGATATGACATGAAAGGTTCAGGGATTTAAATTCAAGATATATGCAACAAATTAGAAAGAAGGGAATGGTTGATGGTCTACCTGACATCCACTTCTCCAAAGGAGTTTGTGAGGGATGTGTTCTTGGAAAACACCCTCAAGATAAATTCGACTAAGGAAAGACTCAGAAAGATTCCTCTCCTTTAGATATGATCCATAGTGATCTCATGGGCCCTTTTCCACATCCATCAATCAGTAAATCAAGTTACCTGCTCATTTTTTTTGATGATTTCTCATGCTTCACATGGATTTTCTTTCTTCAGAAAAAATCATAGGTCTTTCAACNAAAGAAAATCAAATTCCTCCAAAAAGATAATGGGGGAGAGTATGTCAACCATGAGATACCAAATCTTTTTCATGAGGTCGAGATTCAGTTGCAGCACACGGTTCCTTATACTCCACAACAAAACAAAGTTGCTGAGAAGAAAAAATAGATCTCTAAAAGAGATGGCATCTTGCATGCTACATGAAAAGTCACTTCCACAGAGATTATGGGATAAAGTACTTAATTTTGCAAACTACATCCGAAACATATCTCCCCATATATTTGTCAAGGATAAGACCCCCTACAAGGCTTGGAGTGGCCTCAAACCAGAAGTGAACCACTTCCATATTTTTGGTTCACGTGCATGGTCCATGATTCCCTCTGAGAAGAGGAAGGAACTTGATCCAAAGATAATAGAGTGTAACTTTGTTGGATACCCTGCCGGTGGGAAGGGATAAAAACTCATTGATATTTCCTCGGATTGGATCATCATTGAGCGTAGTTTCCAATTTGAGGAAAGTGTCTTGCATGTACCTCAACAACCACATGTAGACACTTTGTTCTTCCACCTGTCAGAGATGATGAACATGCACATGTTGACTCTTCTTTATATGAGAGTTCTGACTCAAAGGATTCAGATGATCTAGATACAGATTCCATACAATTAGATGCAAATTTATTGCATGCAGATGCAAATGCAGAGACAAAGTAGAGGCCCAAGTGGGCCAAGACTACTCTTCAGGATGAAAGAGATATTGTTGGGGATCCAGTTGATACTAGGAGGACTCGATCTGATTTCGAGGAGCCTCCTCTTGCACTCACTACCACTGAAATGATTCCACCCAAGCATATTTTCTTGGTTCATTCTTCATATCCACAGTCCTATGGTGAGGCTGCTGGAAATCCATTTTGGGAACCCGCCATGCAGGAGGAGTAAAAATACCTCCTCAAGAACCGAACTTGGGATCTGGTTCCCCTTCCTTTAGGAAGGAAACTTTTCAGGTGAATATGGGTGTACAGGACCAAGAGCACAACGGATGGACATGTTAGTAGATACAAAGCCAGGTTAGTTTCCAAAGTATTTCAACAGGTTCATGGTATTGACTATGATGAGACCTTCACTCTAGTAGAGAAGATGGATTCCATATGTTTGGCACTTTCCATTGCGGCAACCAAGTGATGGAAATTCCATCAAATGGATGTGAAGAATCCATTTATTCACGATGATCTCTCTAAGGAGATCTATATGGAGCAACCCCAAGGATTTATGCAAGATTCATCTTTGGTCTATCGACTGAATAAGTCTCTTTATGGCCTCAAGTAGGCTCCGAGGGAATGGTATTCCAAGATGGACTCCTACCTTCTATCATAGAAATTTGTACGTTGTAATTCAAACCTAAATGTTTATATGCTTAGGACGACTGATTCACTTCTACTCCTAGTTATGTATGTTGATTATTTGTTGATCATCGGTTGCTCGACTTAAGCGATTTATGCAATCAAGAGGATTTTGCATGACAGGTTCTTGATGACAGACATGGTTCCACTACATTTCTTCCTTGGAATCGAGATCAGTCATGATGCATTAGTCATCAAACTATATCAGGCCAAGTATGCACGAGATCTCCTTGAGATTTTTCACATGATATACTGCAAGTCTTCCTTGACTCCTTTCCTATCAGGAGTCAGACTTGAGGATGGCAGGGACACTCCACTGGTTGACAACAAACTGTACATACAACTAGTATGGAGATTTTTGTATCTCACACACTCCAGACCATATCTCTCCTATGCAGTTGGAGCAGTCTCTAGGTTCATGCAGGAGACACATGAGCTACATTGGAAGGTTTCAAAGCATATCCTTCGATAAGTACATGGAACCATCACCTTTGGGATTCACTATGCAGAAAAATCTACATTAGACCTCACCAAGTTCACTAATTATGACTGGGCTAATGATAGCATTGATCGCAAGTCCACATATGGTTACTCACTCAGTCTTAGTTATGGGCCTATCTATTAGTTGAGCAAGAAGCAGGTTGCTATTGCTCTTTATCCAACCAAGAAATAGTATATAGGGGTAGTTAACATAACCATTTAAGCTATGTCGCTACAACATTTTCTCACTTTGTTGGGAATTCAGTTTCATCGGTCGATCGTCATCTGGTGTGACAACCAGAGCACTCTGAAGTTTTGCAGAGATCCAGTTCAGAGGCAGCGGATGAAGGAAATAAATATCCACATGCACTACATCCGACACTTAGTACACGATGGGATCATTGACCTATAGTTATGTGCTTCAACAGAATAGACTGCATACATCTTCACCAAGACCTTCAATGAGAAAAAGTTCCATTCTCTACGTAGTCGTCTTGGAGTGAAGGACACAGTTGCCTAATGTTTGTCATTTCTTCTTTTTACATACATTGTACTTTGATGGGGGGGTTTTCCCATGAGGTTTTCCCTCTTTCCTATTTTATTTTAGTGTATATTTTGTATTTGGGTACCTAACATGGCCTCATTGCCATGACCGATTCTTTATTTTCACCATAGTGATGTTCGGGGGGGGGGTGTTGGAGATACTTCACACACACCTAATATTTATTTTTCCTAAGTTTTTCCCTATTTTTATTAGTCATTATTCAGTCTCCTATAGTTTAGGGAGAATATTCCTCTAGGAGAATACTCTCTTCAATTCACACTTCAATTTGATCAGTTGAGTGGAGTCTAGATGCCACATTGAGATTATCACCATGCAACATTGGGATAATCACCAACTAATGCGTATTTTCCTTGGGATCATCAACAGACTAGCGCATTACTCATTATTCCCTGATCTCCTCACTTCACTATGTTTCATTCAGCTAACTGAAGACTGAGAGACTAGTTAACTCAGACTAGGTGGCAGTTCACTCCTGTAACTGCCTGAGCGACTAGACTAGGTGGTAGTTTAATCCCGTAACTACTGGTGTGTGTCTAGATCACTCTAGACCACCACTATGGTGCATTTTATTCTCCTCTAGTGTGAATTAGTTGATTTATACATAGTATATCATGTGTAAATTATCATTCATTCATTTGGTTAATGAGAATTCTTCCATTCTTTCTCTCTTACTTCTCTTTTCTCATATTTTATCTGCAAATTGTGTATGTCATTTGCTATATCTATTCTCTGCAGGCTCAACACATTTACTAAATTAATAATAAATGGAAACATATAATTACATATAATTTTACAACACCAAATCACTAACATGCAAGGAAACATAAAAAGGTGTATCTTTAAATTTATATCCAACAAAAACCCATGGACAATTTCCTACCACATCAACTGTGTCACTAGACTTTGTTGCCTATAAGGTATTAGTCACATGCATAACAACAGGGGAATATGATGGAGAACAAAACAACTAGATAATAATGGATATCTATATGGGAATATTAATTGAGTCAACTAGAGGAAGAAGGATCCTTACCCAAAAGGCATTCTCAAATTTAGGTAAAAACCTCTTTTTTGTTTCTACATAGTTCCAAGCTACCAAGGAAAATATTTTACAAGTTTCCTCCCTATGTGAAACATCACATGGTCTACACCAAGCTAGAGAGAAAGCATTAACAAAATTGGAAGGGGAAGGATTAAAATTTACCTTAACCTTTACGACCTTGTCATGTAGATTAAATCGTTTAGGAGGAGGTACATATGGTCTATTAAGAGATATAGTGGGTTGTTGGTTCTTTTCCATTGTCACAATTGTATTATATAACAACTATGATAATATAATTTTATTAGATAACACCCAGGTTTAGTGCATACTCTGTCTAAGTTAATTCAATGTGATGACTCTCTAAAAGGGCCACTTGTATCACGTGTTGTCAATTTTGTGGATGGGTCTCATCATTTCCCTTCCCTTTGAAAATTCATAACTCTTATTTTAACTTTCTCAAGGTCATGGGAATGGTGAGAGGAGCCTGGAGGAACATGAGAATATTTTTCTAATCAAATATGAAGTTGGCATGATTGATTGAACCTACTTTGTATTTTGAGGACTAATGATTAGAAACAATGGTGATGCTACATGAGTATGGCCATTTTTCCAAATACTGCAAACCTTCATCCTTTAAGAAATCTACCCCCAACAACACAGATTAATGGTAGTTGGTAGAAAAGAATAATGGGACAAATTAAGTAGAAGCTTCTTCCTCATTGACTCAGAAAGGAAAGTCATCTCCCTTTAACAATAAGTTTACCATTCTAACCTAGTTGGACTTAGATCCCAATGCCTTTATCTCTAAGTCGCTTCAACTAGTGGATTTGTTTTTCCTCCTCCCCTCCTTACTCATCAATCCTTTGTGTCTCCCTTAATTGAACCTCTTTTGATTCCTAAGGAAACCCATAATCTTGAATCGACCCATGTATCCCCTATGGCATTGCATGCAAACATTGATTCACTCCTAAATAACATTTTCTCTCAACCCTACGTAGTGTTGAATTGGAAAAAGACACACCAACAATAAGAGGAGGATGAAGTAGAAGAAGAAAGAATCCCAAAGAAAACTAGGAGGAAAACAAACAAATAAGAAAGGAGGAGGTAACAAATAAAGAAAAGAATTTGGGGTCTCAACCAACCATATAACCATCTCTTGAAAGTGGAACCAAACACATCTTAGTGAAAAAATTAGGAAAACAATAATTGTTATAGTTTTCATTTGGTAGTATTTCTAAACTCTAATTAGTGAAATAATTAAAATAATCTCCTGCAACAATAGTGGAATGGGTAGTGGGTAGAAAATAGAAGCATTTAGGGATTTATTAAAAGAAAAAAGACAAGTTGTCCTTTTCATCTAAGAGACAAAGCTTGAAGAAAAAGTGGCTTTAGAATTAGGGAATAAACAATGGAAATTTAGAAAAGGTGGTCAATAATAACACCTCATTTTTTCATAAGAAAGAAAAATTTATACAACAAAGGAATAATGTTCAAGAGATAAGAGCTTAGGGGAGAAGATCAAAAATTTTTGGGTTATCAGGGAGGTTGCACATGACTATTTTTAATCCATATACATAGAAGGGGAAGAAGCCACTTTCAAAGCTAGATAAGCAATGCTACAAGGAATACCAAGATTGATATTATCTATGTATAACAAAAATCTATTTAGGAAAATCGAGGAGGAGGAAGTGATACATGGGATTTGGAAATTGGGACCTAGAGCCAGAAAAAGCACCAAGACTTGATGGGTTCTCAATCCATTTCTATCATGTTTGTTGGAGTATCATCAAGCATGACTCATGTCGAATATTGAATTGGTATAGAAAGAAACCTAATTTGGGAGGCAAAACACACTCTTCATTGTTGCTCTTATTCCAAAAGAAAACAATTCATCCCCATTCTCTAGATTCTGGCCCATCTACCTAAGTGATTCTTCCTACAAAATTTTGATAAAGATCTTAGCAAATCGACTGAACATGATTCTCCCAAATTTAATTTATGAAAATCAAGGTGACTTCATCTAATAAAGATATATCATTGAAAACATGCTTCTAGTTCAAGAGGCTATTCACTCTAGTAGAATCAATAATGAAAAGGGGATGATCATAAAAATACTCGTGGCCAATGTTTTCAATCAGTTATATTAATCATTTTTGTTGATTGCTTTACAAAAAAAATTATTCACTGGGTTAAATAATGCATTGATGCCCATGGATAACATCATAGGTAGATGGTAGGTTCACCTCATTTTTTAAGAGAAAGAGAGGGATGAGACAATGCTTCCCTTTGTCTCCACTCTTATACATTCTCATGGATTACTCTTTGAGCAAAAGATTGGAGCAAGAGAAAATTTTTGGAAACTTGAAAGGTATAGTGATTGTCCATGGAGCCAAATAATCGAGCCACTCTTAGTTTGACAATGACACATTTCTTATGGGGGGTTCCTTTGTCACCATAACTTACCAATTCAAGCAGGTCTTAAATCATTTCATGGATTTGTTAGGAGGAAAGATCAATAAGGAGAAAACAAAATGTATGGTTGGAATTATTCTCCAAGGTTGTTGCAAAATATAGCTAGAATTATAGAGTTCCCTATGGTGCCTCAATGGTATGTTCAAATATTTGGGAATTTCTATAGTTTCCAAGTTCCCAAAGGTAGATGACTAGAAAGCTATTCTTCAAAAAAATAAAAAATAAAATGCAACAATGGAGCTCATAGTGGTTAAATCTAGTAAGTAGAGTGGTTTTGATAAAGTATGTGCTATCAAGCCTACTTTTTTCTTAAGGATATTCTTTTCTAGCATCGATTAGAATCATGCAACAAATTGGGAGAGATATCCATTAAATTTTATGGTGAGAGGGGAATACAAAAACCAAAAATATCATCTTTTAAATTGGAATATAGTGAGTGTGACATAGGAGAGAGGAGGATTAGATGCAAAATACACCTTTCTCATGAACCTAGAATTGGGAGCCAAAATTCTATGGAGACTGGTATCCAAAGGAAGGGAATGGTGGAAATTGATTTTGCACAAAAAGTACTTGCAATCTAGTAGGTTTAAAATCTTAGAAACTCCAATTATTGAGATCATAGGATCTTCCATTTGAAGTTTATGCAAATCCACTGCCCCTATTATCCAAAATCATTAGTCCTAGTTTCTTGGAAATAAAGTTCATAGCAATCCAAGCATCTTAACCTTCAGTTGAGAAAGTGGATGACCAATGGAGTAAATGTTTGGGGATTCTAGAAGATATTCTCTTTCTCAAATTGGTTAATAGGTTTATCAAAACCTTGGATGAGATTCAAAAGGAGGAGATTTAATTCAGAATTTGGGGTTTTAAAGGATTTTAAGAACTTACCGATTTTGGCATCATTCCTAGTCAATATGGGGTCTCCTCTATCGCCTACTCTATCGCTCCAGGAAGGGCACTCTCAGTCGCTCTAGGAAGGGATAATGATGTCACTATCTCTCGGGAGCTTGATCCTCCTTTGTCACTCCAACAAGGAAACTCTTAGTTGCAGAGAGGTGAGGTTATTCTCCTTTGTTGCTCCAGCAAGGGAACTCAGTCGCGGGGAGGTGAGGTTATTATCCTCTATCTCTCGCTCCAGCAATGGTTGTACTCTCAGTCATGATGAGGTGAGGTAATTCGAACACTGGGGATCTAGAATTAGGAATTTGAGAAATGGGCTGGAGGTTATGCGCGCGCAGGTGAGG
>JASDQU010102004.1:27440-44627 GCA_032191745.1 Picea mariana
ATGGTGTGTAAAAAGACTCAAAGCAAAAATGAACAGAAATGCTTGGGAACAAAAACTTTTGATAAAATGCAAAACCAACAACTTTTCAATAAGAAAGACTTCTTTTTCTGAAATTACTAAGATTTTTATGCAGTAAATATGAAGGATTTTCACTCAGATCTGTGAGCTACTTATATTAGACATGCACAGCAAAAACTTATGCAGCAAGACTTCTTTCCAAGCTACCGATGCAACAACACAATCCTCTAATCCAGAAGAAAAAGAAATTTTTTTATTTTATTTTATTGCAAAATCACGCAACAAGGAAAAATGATGACAAGATCAAAACCAAGAGAAATAAAAATAAAACTCTGGCTTAAAGCGCAGATCGCAAACAGAATCAGAGCGCAAAAATGCAACAAAGCAATCACAACAACACCAATTCTGACACTTGCCTAAAAACCATGAAACAAAGATTTTTTCTCTTTTGTCTTTTCTATCAAAAAATCTAACAACAAACACAATCTAAGGGGGAAATGCCCTAACCTGCTAACTGTGCAGCCTCAGACTCCAAACCCTGAAAGGAGCACTTCTCACCACAGGAGGGGATGACTGCCCCACCCAGGCTGAAAAGCAACCAGACAGACCCCTGACTGTCACCGAGACAGCACGCGGTCAACCGCGTGCTGAGATACAACAGCACGCGGGTACCCGCGCTCAGAACTGAATCAGCCTGCGGGTAGGTATAAAATCTGAGAAAAAATCAAACACAGGCAGCCCAGACTTGAAAAAGGCCTCTGGTATTGACAACCAGGGTCTCTGAAAGGCTTGGGTGCTATTACTTCAACAGAAAAGAAAAAATTTCACAAAATAAAACAAATGCAAAGAACAACTAACACACTAAGGTAGACTGAAAGCAAGACAACAAACCAACAGAACCCAGAGAGGATCTAGAAAGCCCCCTGAGAAGGTAAAACTTCTGAAAGGGAAGAGGAGACTGCCTCTCGGGCTTCCTGAAAGCTACACGCTACTGAAACTACCGCAGCACGTGGGCAAACACATGATATAGAGAGTTAGGGCGCAGGTCACCCGCGGGCAGGGCTTCTTCAGGCCGCGGGTACCTCGGTGTGTCCCAAAAATTAAATGTCAAGCGTCAGTCAAGGAAAACTGGTATTGATAACCAGGTTCCCTACTAGCATTGACCTAACAGACAACAAAAATAAACAAAGAAACAGAGTCTGAACTCTTTGAACTACCCAAAAGATCTTTAACCAAATCCGAAAACCCTAAGAGTAAAATATCCCCAGCGGAGTCGCCAATTCTGTTGTGTGGTTTTTCTACCCTACGGACTAGCAAGCTAGGGATTTAAACTTGCATGCAGATCATGACCCTTCAAGAATAACTTTTAACCTCCTACCCAAACCTATAACCCTTTTTCTAAGGCAAACATGGGAATAATCAACTAACCTTTTTATCGACGGTTGAAGTAGATCCTCCGTTGAGATTTTATCTCCTTGCTGCTACTGCTCCTTCCACAAAGCGATCCTGCAATCAAGACAAAACTATGCATGCATGATACTGATCTACTAGAGGGTTAAAGATAAAACATAAATCAAATAAAACATATGAGACTCATGTATTCGGGACGAGAAAAGTATCTTTTTCATTAATCTCAATATGAATCAACTTACAACGATTACCGAGACCGGCCACCGTTCCTCGATCCTGATCCTGGGCTCCTCCTCTTCTTTTTTGTCCTCCAACTTCTATTGCTTGAACTTCTCCTAAAGCTTGAGGCAAGGCTAAAGGGTTGGGACAAAACAGACTTGGCAATTTGGTAGAGTTTCTTTGCTATGATTTTTCCTCCCTTGAATAGTACCCCTACCCCTCCTTTTATAGGCTAGGAGGAGCTAGGGTTTTAGGCAAACTCTCGACCATGCATGGCTGGGAGTTCCAGTTAACTGACAAAAATCTTTTCATCCCGGTGGAAACTTTCCTGATTTGTGATTTTGAAGGCACCCGCGGGCTATAGTGGGCCTGCTAGCGGATGCCCCGCGGGCTGTAGTGGGCCTGCTAGCATTTTCCCATGGGCTGTAGTGGGCCTGCTAGAGTTTGCTTTTTAAAAATGGAGTTTTTAGAAGAGATGTTCAGTAGTTTTTTGGCAAAGAAGGGATATGAGTTGGCATGATGCCAGGTAAGCATGTGTGGTGCAATTTAGGGTTATAACAAAGATGATAATGCATCTTCGAGGAAGAGAATTATACAGGGTAACCATGAACACAAAAACCTAAAAAACATCATCCATATAAAAATCCAAGTATCTAAATCGAATGGATGAAGGGTTTGGAACTATTTACAGTCTCATTTCTCCTGAACTCCTCTTTCACATATCCTCCTGTAAAACTCCCAATGAAGCCTAAACCACCATGGAAGGGATTTTTGGAAAATAGGACGATATGAGGAGACACATTCTTGAGGTGGAATTGCTCACTTTGGATCCAAAAACCTTCAAAAATCTCCAAGATTGCCTTACCAAATATAAGGATTTGTTTTCGCAACATAAGGCTTGTGGGGTTGATAAATCTAAGGAGGAGAAACCAATGGTTCTTACCATTCTCTCCAAACTTGGTCTAGAATACTCAATGTTTGTATCTGCATTTCATTCAGTTAGGCTCTCCTCTAGATCCACCTAGACGATGCCCTCTCTTGAGAAATTTATCAAGTCTCTGACACAAGAGCATAACAAGCTCATCAATATGGGACAAATCAAAGCCCCAAATGTGCATGCACTTACTGTGCAAGATGGTAGCGTTCATCAATATCAAAAATCTAAAGAAAAAGGAAAAATGAAAGCACATGAAAATCCAAAGAAGGAAGGGTACTAAAAACCCTTCAATGATGCCTTCAGATCCAAAGGAAGAAAGGGAAGAAAAGGGGAGAAATGCACTTATGGCCATAAAGGATTCCATCCAGAATCCACATGTATGTAGAAACAAATAGATATAATGGCCCAAATACTTAAGAAAAACAACCTTGCAGATTGCATCCCCGAGGGTGCCAAGAAGAAGAAGTCAGGAGATCAGAATCCCAAGAAAGGAAATTCTAGCCATGCTTTGATTGCCATCAAATCCTCTCTCGATGTTTGGATCATAGATTCAGGTGCATCAGACCACATGGCTACCACAAAGGAAGTCTATTATTCATTGGATGCATGCAAAGGTCATCCTATTCTGATGAGGAACAAATCTCCAGTCGAGGTCACCGACAAAGGAAGAATTGAACTCACAAATGGAAGCTTCGAGAATGTGCTACATGTTCCCAAAATTTCCATCAATCTTTTTTCTATGTATCAGATGAAAAAATATGGCACCGGAAAGAGAGTCATATTCAAACCTGATGAAGTGGATATCTGTGACATGAAAACCAATTCCAGGGTTGCTACCGACGAGGTAAATCATCAATCTAAACTCTACACTTTTTTTGAAAGAATTAGGATATGACACGAAAGGTTCAGACATTTAAATTTAAGATATATACAACAAATTAGAAAGCAGGGAATGGTTGATGGTCTACATGAGATCCACTTCTCCAAAGGATTTTGTGAGGGATGTGTTCTTGGAAAACACCCTTAAGATAAATTTGACTAAGGAAAGACTTAGAAAGATTCCTCTCCTTTATATATGATCCATAGGGACCTCATGGGCCCTTTTCAACATCCATCAATCAGTAAATCAAGGTACTTGCTCATTTTTTTTTGATGATTTCTCATGCTTCACACTTCTCCGAAAAAAATCACAGGTCTTTCAACACCACAAATATTTCAAATCCCTTGTTGAGACACAGTCTGGAAAGAAAATCAAATTCCTCCAAACAGATAATGGGGGAGAGTATGTCAACCATGAGATACAAAATCTTTTTCATGAGGTTGAGATTCAGTTACATCACACAGTTCCTTATACTCCGCAACAAAATGAAGTTGCTGAGAAGAAAAAATAGATCTCTAAAAGAGATGGCATCTTGCATGCTACATCAAAAGTCACTTTCATAGAGATTATGGGATAAAGTAATTAATTTTTCAACCTACATCCGAAACAGATCTCCCCATATATTTGTCAAGGATAAGACCCCCTACAAGGCTTGGAGCGACCTCAAACTGGAAGTGACCCACTTCCATATTTTTGGTTCACGTGCATGGTCCATGATTCCCTTTGAGAAGAGGAAGGAACTTGATCCAAAGAGAATAGAGTGTATCTTTGTTGGGTACCCTATCGATGTGAAGGGATACAAACTCATTGATATTTCCTCAGACTGGATCATCATTGAGCGTAGTTTCCAATTTGAGGAAAGTGTCTCACATGTACCTCAACAGCCACATGCAGACACTTTTTTCTTCCACCTGTCAGAGATGATGAACATGCACATGTTGACTCTTCTTCATATGAGAGTTTTGATTCAAAGGATTCAAATGATCTAGATATAGATTCTGTATAGTTAGATGTAAATTTAGTGCATGCAGATGCAGATGCAGAGCCAGAGTAGAGGCCCAAGTGGGCCAAGACTACTCTTCAGGATGGAAGAGATATTGTTGGGGATCCAGTTGATACTAGGAGGAATTGATCTGATTTCGAGGAGCCTTCTCTTGCACTCACTACCACTGAAATGATTCCACCTAAGCATATTTTCTTGGTTCATTCTTCATATCCACAGTCCTATGGTGAGGCTGCTGGAAATCCATTTTGGGAATCCGTCATGCAGGAGGAGTACAAATCCATCCTCGAGAACCAAACTTGGGATATGGTTCCCCTTCCTTTAGGAAGGAAACTTGTCAGGTGAATATGGGTCTACAAGACCAAGAGCACAATGGATGGACAGGTTAGCAGATACAAAGCCAGGTTAGTTTCAAAAGGATTTCAGCAAGTTCATGGTATTGACTATGATGAGACCTTCGCTCCAGTAGAGAAGATGGATTCCATATGTTTGGCACTTTCCATTGCGGCAACCAAGTGATGGAAATTCCATCAAATGGATGTGAAGAATCCATTTATTCACGATGATCTCTCTGAGGAGATCTATATGGAGAAGCCCCAAGGCTTTATGCAAGATTCATCTCTGGTCTGTCGACTAAAGAAGTCTCTTTATGGCCTCAAGCAGGCTCCGAGGGAATGGTATTCCAATATAAACTCCTACCTGCTATCATAGAACTTTGTACATTTTAATTCAAACCTAAATGTTTATATTCTTAGGACAGCTGATTCACTTCTACTCCTAGTTCTATATGTTGATTATTTGTTGATCATCAGTTGCTTGACTTAAGCGATTTCTGCAATCAAGAGGATTTTTCATGATAGGTTCTTGATGATGGACATGGGTCCACTACATTTATTCCTTAGAATCAAGATCAGTCATGATGCATCAGTCATCAAACTATATTAGGCTAAGTATGCACGAGATCTCCTTGAGATATTTCACATGACATACTGCAAGTTTGCCCTGAATCCTTTCTTATCAGAAGTCATACTTGAGGATGGCGGGGACACTCCACTGGTTGAAAAAAAACTGTACAGACAACTAGTGGGGAGCTTTTTGTATCTCACACACTCCAGACCATACCTCTCCTATGTAGTTGGAGCAATCTCCAGGTTCATGCAGGAGACACATGAGCTACATTGGAAGGTTTCAAAGCATATCCTTCGATATGTACATGGAACCATCACCTTTGGGATTCACTATGCAGAAAACTCTACATTAGACCTCACCAAGTTCACTAATTATGACTGGGCTGATGATAGCATTGATCACAAGTCCACATATGGTTACTCACTCAGTCTTGGTTCTGGGCCTATCTGTTGGTTGAGCAAGAAGCAGGTTGCTATTGCTCTATCTCCAACCAAGGAAGAGTATATAGGGGTAGTTAACATAACCATTTAAGCTATGTCGCTACAACATTTTCTCACTTTGTTGGGCATTCAGTTTCATCGGTCGATTGTCATCTGGTGTGACAACCAGAGCACTCTGAAGTTCTACAGAGATCTAGTTCAAAGGCAACGGATGAAGGACATCAAGATCCACATGCACTACATCCAATACTTAGTACATGATGGGATCATTGACCTGCAGTTATGTCCTTCAATAGAATAGACTGCATATATCTTCACCAAGACCTTCATTGAGCAGAAGTTCCATTCTCTGCGCAGTCGTCTTGGAGTGAAGGACACAGTTTCCTAACATCTGCCATTTCTTATTTTTACATACATTGTACTTTGATGGGGGGGTTTTCCCATGAGGTTTTCCCTCTTTCCTATTTTATTTTAGTGTATATTTTGTATTTGGGTACCTAACATGGCCTCATTGCCATGACCGATTCTTTATTTTCACCATAGTGATGTTCGGGGGGGGGGTGTTGGAGATACTTCACACACACCTAATATTTATTTTTCCTAAGTTTTTCCCTATTTTTATTAGTCATTATTCAGTCTCCTATAGTTTAGGGAGAATATTCCTCTAGGAGAATACTCTCTTCAATTCACACTTCAGTTTGATCAGTTGAGTGGAGTCTAGATGCCACGTTGAGATTATCACCATGGAACATTGGGATAATCACCATCTAATGTGTATTTTCCTCGGGATCATCACTAGACTAGTGCATTACTCATTATTCCCTGATCTTCTCCTCACTTCACTATGTTTCATTCAGTTAACTGAAGACTGAGAGACTAGTTAACTCAGACTAGGTGGCAGTTCACTCCCGTAACTTCCTGAGCGACTAGACTAGGTGGTAGTTTACTCCCGTAACTATTGGTGTGTGTCTAAATCACTCTAGACCACCACTATGGTGCATTTTATTCTCCTCTAGTGTGCACTAGTTGATTTATACATAGTATATCACGTGTAAATTATCATTCATTCATTTGGTTAATGAGAATTCTTCCATTTTTTCTCTCTTACTTCTCTTTTCTCATATTTTCTCTACAAATTGTGTATGTCATTTTCTAGATCTATTCTGTGCAGGCTCAACACATTTACAAAAAAAATAATAAATGGAAACATATAATTACATATAATTTTACAACACCAAATCACTAACATGCAAGGAAACATAAAAAGGTGTATCTTTAAATTTATATCCAACAAAAACCCGTGGACAATTTTCTACCACATCAACTATGTCACTAGAATTTGTTGCCTATAAGGTATTAGTCACATGCATAACAACAGGGGAATATGATGGAGAAGAAAACAACTACATAATAATGGACATCTATATGGGAATATTAATCGAGTCAACTAGAGGAAGAAGGATCCTTACCCAAAAGGTATTCTCAAATTTAGGTAAAAACCTCTTTTTTGTTTCTACATAGTTCCGAGCTACCAAGGAAAATATTTTACAAATTTCCTCCCTATGTGAAACATCACATGATCTACACCAAGCCAGAGAGAAAGCATCAACAAAATTGGAAGGGGAAGGATTAAAATTTACCTTAACCTTTATGGCCTTGTCATGTGGATTAAATCGTTTAGGAGGAGGTACATATGGTCTATTAAGAGCTATAGTGGGTTGTTGGTTCTTTTCCATTGTCACAATTGTATTATATAACACCTATGATAACATAATTTTATTAGATAACACCTAGGTTTAGTGCATACAGCGTCTAAGTTAATTCAATGTGATGACTCTCTAAAAGGGCCACTTGTATCACGTGCTGTCAATTTTGTGGGTGGGTCTCATCATTTCCCTTCCCTTTGAAAATTCATAACTCTTATTTTAACTTTCTCAAGGTCATGGGAATGGTGAGAGGAGCCTGGAGGAACATGATAATATTTTTCTAATCAAATACGAAGTTGGCATGATTGATTGAACCTACTTTGTATTTTGAGGACTAATGATTAGATACAATGGTGATGCTACATGAGTATGGCCATTTTTCCAAAGACTGCATACCTTGATCCTTTAAGAAAACTACCCCCAACAACACATATTAATGGTAGTTGGTAGAAAAGAATAATGGGAAAAATTAAGTAGAAGCTTCTTCTTCATTGACTCAGAAAGGAAAATCATCTCCCTCTAACAATAAGTTTACCATTCTATCCTAGTTGGACTTAGATCCCAATGCCTTTATCTCTAAGTCGCTTCAACTAGTGGATTTTTTTTTCCTCCTCCCCTCCTTACTCATCAATCCTTTGTGTCTCCCTTAATTGAACCTCTTTTGATTCCTAAGGAAACCCAAAATATTGAATCGACCCATGTATCCCCTATGGCCTTGCATGCAAACATTGATTCACTCCTAAATAACATTTTCTCTCAACCCTATGTAGTGTTGAATTGGAAAAAGACACACCAACAATAAGAGGAGGATGAAGTAGAAGAAGAAAGAATCCCAAAGAAAACTAGGAGGAAAACAAACAAATAAGAAAGGAGGAGGTAACAAATAAAGAAAAGAATTTGGGGTCTCAACCAACCATACAATCATCTCTTGAAAGTGGAATCAAACACAACTTAGTGAAAAAATTAGGAAAACAATAACTGTTATAGATGTCATTTGGTAGTATTTCTAAACTCTGATTAGTGAAATAATTAAAATCATCTCCTGCAACAATAGTGGAATGGGTAGTGGGTAGAAAATAGAAGCATTTAGGGATTTATTAAAAAAAAGAAGACAAGTTGTCCTTTTCATCTAAGAGACAAAGCTTGAAGAAAAAGTGGCTTTAGAATTAGGGAATAAACAATGGAAATCTAGAAAATGTGGTCAATAATAACGCCTCATTTTTTCATAAGAAAGAAAAATTTATACAACAAAGGAATAATGTTCAAGAGATAAGAGCTTAAGGGAGAAGATCACAAATTTTTGGGTTATCAGGGAGGTTGCACATGACTATTTTTAATCCATATACATAGAAGGGGAATAAGCCACTTTGGAAGCCAGATAAGCAATGCTACAAGGAATGCCAAGATCAATATTATCTAGGTATAACAAAAATCTATTTAGGAAAATCGAGGAGGAGGAAGTGATACATGGGATTTTGAAATTGGGACCTAGAGCCAGAAAAAGCACCAAGACTTGATGAGTTCTCAATCCATTTCTATCATGTTTGTTGGAGTATCATCAAGCACGACTCATGTCAAATATTGAATTGGTATAGAAAGAAACCTAATTTGGGAGGCAAAACACACTCTTCATTTTTTCTCTTATTCCAAAAGAAAACAATTCATCCTCATTCACTAGATTCTGGCCCATCTACCTAAGTGATTCTTCCTACAAAATTTTGATAAAGATCTTAGCAAATCGACTGAACATGATTCTCCCAAATTTAATTTATGAAAATCAAGGTGGCTTCATCCAATAAAGTTATATCACTGAAAACATGCTTCTAGCTCAAGAGGCTATTCACTCTAGTAGAAGCAATAATGAAAAGGGGATGATCATAAACATACTCGTGGATAATGTTTTCAATCAGTTATATTTATCATTTTTGTTGATTGCTTTACAAAAACTTTTATTCACTGGGTTAAATCATGCATTGATGCCCATGGATAACATCATAGGTAGATGGTAGGTTGACCTCATTTTTTTAGAGTAAGAGAGGGATGAGACAAGGCCTCCCTTTGTCTCCACTCTTATACATTCTCATGGATTACTCTTTGAGCAAAAGGTTGGAGCAAGAGAGAATTTTTGGAAACTTGAAGGGTATAGTGATTGTCCATGGAGCCAAATAATCGAGCCACTCTTAGTTTGATAATGACACATTGCTTATGGGGGGTTCCTTTGTCACCATAACTTACAAATTCAAGCAGGTCTTAAATCATTTCATGGATTTGTTAGGAGGAAAGATCAATAAGGAGAAAACAAAATGTATGGTTGGAATTATTCTCCAAGGTTGTTGTAAAATATAGCTAGAATTATAGAGTTCCCTATGGTGCCTCAATGGTATATTCAAATATTTGGGAATTCCTATAGTTTCCAAGTTCCCATAGGTAGATGAATAGAAAGCTATTCTTCAAAAACATAAAAAATAAAATGCAACAATGGAGCTCATAGTGGTTAAATCTAGTAGGTAGAGTGGTTTTGATAAAGTATGTGCTTTCAATCCTACTTTTTTCTTAAGGATATTCTTTTCTAGCATCGATTAGAGTCATGCAACAAATTGGGAGCGATATCCATTAATTTTTATGGTGAGGGGAATACAAAAACCAAAAAATCATCTTTTAAATTGGAATATAGTGAGTGTGACATAGGAGAGAGGAGGATTAGATGCAAAATATACCTTTCTCATGAACCTATTTGGGAGCCAAAATTCTATGGAGACTGGTATCCAAAGGAAGGGAATGGTGGAAATTGATTTTGCACAAAAAGTACTTGTAATCTAGTAAGTTTAAAATCTTAGAAACTCCAATTATTGAGATCATAGCATCTTCCATTTGAAGTTTATGCAAATCCACTGCCCCTATTATCCAAAATCATCAGTCCTAGTTTCTTGGAAATAAAGTTCATAGCAATCCAAGCATCTTAACCTCCAGTTGAGCAAGTGGATGACCAATGGAGTAAATGTTTAGTGATTCTAGAAGATATTCTCTTTCTCAAATTGGTTAATAAGCTTATCAAAACCTTGGATGAGATTCAAAAGGAGGAGATTTAATTCAAAATTTGGGGTTTTAAAGGATTTTAAGAACTTACCGATTTTGGCATCATTCCTAGTCAATATGGGGTCTCCTCTATCGCCTACTCTATCTCTCCAGCAAGGGCACTCTCAGTTGCTCCTCCTCTATCGCTCTAGCAAGGGATAATGATGTCACTATCTCTCGGGAGCTTGATCCTCCTTTGTCGCTCCATCAAGGAAACTCTTAGTCGTGGAGAGGTGAGGTTATTCTCCTTTGTCGCTCCAACAAGGGAACTCAGTCGCGGGGAGGTGAGGTTATTATCCTCTATCTCTCGCTCCATAAATGGTTGTACTCTCAGTCATGAGGAGGTGACGTAATTCGAACAATGGGGATCTATAATTAGGAATTTGAGAAATGGGTTGGAGGTTATGCGCACGCAGGTGAGGTATTAGGATTTCATTTTTTTTTTATATATTTTATATATTATATAATTTCTATAATGTAATGTATAGAAATTATATATTATAGAAATTATATTTTATATAATTTACATATATTAAATATTTAATAAAATATTGTTAATAACATGTGTTTTTTCGTAAGAGTTCACAAACCCAAATCTAGAGAGTGGTAGGGTATGTATACCTTTGTAGACATTAGCAGTCAAATCATTCTGTGAAAGGGGGTTCCTTGTCCAACAAATAAGAGGGTCTCATACACCAATTTGGTGTCTGGATTGGTCGTGACCTTAAAATTAGATCATCATCATTATCATCATATTATATCATAAAACAATAGATATATTATAATAATAAATAAATATTATATAGTGGGCCTAATGGCTAAGAACATGTGTATACTCCTTGGAGGTCATAGGTTAAAATACAGAGGGGGGTAGGGTAGGTATACCTTCATAGATGGGGAAAATAATTAGATGGGGCAAACCTATGGAGAAAACCTATGGGAAAACCTATGGCCTATGGCCTTCATCCTCTACATAGAGTCCTCCAAAACTAGCAGTGTCTTTTGATTTTCCTCCATTTTTTTGGAGATTTTTAATTTCCTCTTCCAAGAACAAACATTCAGAGTGCTAGTCAAATAGAATAAATATCTTGTCCTCCACATCGATAAATTGTTCTTTCAAAGACCAATACTTTTCCTTGGCCCAACCAATGTTTTTATACTAACCCTTTTTCTACAAATTGGATTCTTTTTGTTTCCACAGTTGTTGGGGATAAATTCATGGATTTCTATTTTTTGATTTTTACAAATTATTCATCTTCAAGTCATATTGGACTAAATTTGAATGAACCAGATAGTTTATTCTCATCTTATTCACTTGGATAAAAATTAGGGAATGATCAAATGGTTTATGCTCATCCTATTCACACTTATCCATCTTTTGTATTATATTTAACATTAATCCTCTCGAGAGTGAAGGTGTTATGGTGATCATCATCTAGTCCCAAACCCCTAGGTATTTTCCCAAATGTGTCATCATATATTGAGACTATGAAAGACCTCAAATGGTATCTAGAAGATTTCTTTGGGTTAGGGCCTACAATTAGTCTCTTGGGTCCTCTTCATTATAGATGAATCAATATTTCAATCATTTGTAGGGATACTATTGTGATAGGATTGGGATTATGTAAGCGATTAGAAGGGGGCGAAGTGTTGGTTTTGATACCACTAGCTACCTCAATGTTCCTCCTTAGGCTAGATTCCTCTTCCATAATAATCCATTTTTTTAATAGGGCAAGCCATGATATCCTTCACTAAATCGAAACCATGAGTTATCTTTCTCTCGTTAGGAATTTGGGATATAGTATCATGGGTTAGGAAACCCTCTAAATGACTAGAGATAGGGGTAGAGGTAGAAAAACCCAAGGAATTCATTTTGATTCTACCCACCATACCCTTTTCTAAATTTACTTCCACAATGATGTGTTTAGGCCATTTTGGATCCATTGATGATGAATTTGGAGGAATATAAGGAGAGGGAGAGTGACACTTATCCAAGATCAATGAAGAGGGATATAAGGGGATTACCATTACTTTCTCATCGAACCTTGTGACTTATACTTATAGTATTAACCAACATTTCCATTCCTTTCTCATCCCACTATGTGACTTATACCTCCATCATTAACCAACACTTTGTATGATTAGATACCTAAACGAACTTATCATATACAAAACCCTCACTAGTTTGATGCCCATTCCTAAGTCGTGACTATAGATGAAATCCCTATGTCCTTTCGGGTTGGTGTGGCTCATACCGGGTGCAATAACTAGGTGATTTTGATGTCTAAGGTTCCTCTAGTTCGTGGTTTCTCAACCACACGCTAGTCCTGCAGGTCACAAACATGCTAGCAAAAACAAAGGATGAGAAACAAGGAGCCCCAAAATCGTGTTCAACTTTGAATATGAACCACATCTTCCTTATTCCTAAATACACAATCTAACCAACCATTGGATAGGATGTGAAAAATAGGAATATAACCTATATTATGAGACCAAAATTTTCCTATCCATTCTCGAATTTTGTTTTCTACCATTATCTTCCCAATAAAAATACCAACTATATATTTATCTTTCATTGGGATTGTTTGGCTAAACACAACATCTTTACTCATTACCAACTACACCTTTTCCACCTTTAACTTAACACATTTTATTTCATCCCTAATATTTCTACTACTGGTATATGACTACCCACAACAAGATATGAGTTTCCCATCCTACTCTTCAAAAGACAAGTCTACACTAATGAGTGATATTATAGGAGTTTTTTTTCTGCAAGCCTTCGAAGTAATGGAGAAACCTAACCCTTCCACTAGATATTTTGATATACTAGAGAAGGTTTTATTCAAACCTAGAGTTAATTTACCAATGGATAGACCACCAACTTCAATATGGATGCAAGGAATGATAATTGCATGACAACATCAATATGAGGGTGCCCTCTTCACATGGATCATATGTACATAGAAGGCATGAAATAAGTCATCAAAAGTGCTCTAACTAGTACTAATACCATTTGAATTAATCATAGTTAGAGGAGGCACTTTCCCTAGGATTCCTCAAATGAAAAGAGAAAGGAAGCCTAGGGTTATAGAATTCCAACACCTTTTCCCTATAGGATAAACTTTGATATTGGCCATTTTACCACGTGACGGATTCAAATTCCTTTATGGTGACAAGTCCAAAAGTGTATTTTTTCCCTTGTTCCATTAACATATGTTTTCCACATAAATATAGACAAGTCACTAGGGTTCTCTCTATAATCCAAAATGTATTCTTCCTTCATTCAGTCCCTTCTATCACTACAAAAAACATTATCTCTATATTTGTAAGCATGATCGCTAACAATCCCATGATGTTATAACCTTGACTCGTATGTGCCTTAAACATGAATTAGATGGGAGATTCAAGCTTGATTGATAATTTTAATTTTTAAGGAAATTGAATATTTATAAATTTGTTAAAATAAATAAATAAAATTATTAATTACAAAACATGCATAGATATATCATAGATTTTAAGCCTAATGAGTTAGTTCAACCTATTATTGATAATATTGTTGGGAGTTTGACTAGTTCTATGCCAATAGGTACTGAATCACATTCCCTAGGATAGGAAAACTAATTTACATCAACAAGTTTACTAGAGATATAATCCATGAATATGGATAAACATCCCTTAGATTTCCTTGTAAAGTTTTCTTTTGAAAACAAATACATATGCGACATTTTAATAGTTATAAAAGTTTTTAAATATATATATCCTATTTTTTATATGCAAGTGTATATTTTATATACAAATAAATCATTAAAAAATGTATTAAAAAAAACAATCCTATCTTTTTATATACAAAGAAATGATAAAAAAAAATATTTTTGTAACATGAATAAAAAATTTTCAAATATATCACAATTATATAAAACAAAAATTATTTTCACAGGGAGTCTCACACATAAAAATGTGCATACTAAGAATAGTATAAGAAACACTTTTATTTTAAAAAATATTTAAATATATATTTCAAAAAAAGTACATTTCAACCAATCGAAGAGTGTTACGATCCATTTTCACGTTGAGATTTGAAAAGAATAAATAATAAAGTCCCAAAAGATGATACATAGTATGATATATGAGTTCTTAGCAAATAGGGCATGCACATATTTGCAACAAATTCCTTACTATCAAGTGAGATGAAATGAAATTTATGTTCATGTTGTAATGCATAGAAACCTAAAATATCAAAATTTTACTTAAAATTAATTAATGAGAATATATAATAGTAGTGTATGTATATGTGTTATAAGAAAAATTTCCAGAATATCCAAAGGATGTTTTCACAAATTCATGGATGACATCTTTAGTAAAACTTTGGGTGTAGGATAATGCACTTTACAAAAGGAGATTTTAACTAGGCACATACTATCACATAAATAACTAAATTCTTAATAACATTCACTTAAGAAATTGAGCCAACTCATTAGGATTACAATGGTAGGAAACATCTCATATCACAACAGGTAATTGCTAAGCAAAACATATGTAACATAATGTACCATCACATGAATATGAAGTTGTTTAAATTATCACAAGGGACGATTATCAAAATTTTTTGTTTCAACAACATATTCTATTTGTTTTCTTTAAAAATAATTAAAAATTAATATTGATTTTTTTCTACTCTAAGTTAGAATAACCAAAACTTACAATTTTGTACTAAATACTATAAAACTACTCAAAAATTAATAAGAGTAATTAATATACAACATACATTAAAAATTGTTTCTTTATATATATTATTAAAACTTTCAAGAGACAAAATTGCATTCATGAATTATTTCCACCTTTCGATAATATTCAATCATGTAGATGAACTATAACATCTACAACATATCAATTTATCATGATCTTCTTGCAATGTTATTTCTTTGGCATCCATGCCAAACTATAGTATCAATAAAAACAAATCCAAGTTTTTTTGTCCTCGTCGCAATACGATGATAACGATGATGGATAATTTCCTCCTTCAAAATTAGTTTCTAAATTTGTCGTTTTATTGTCAAATTCTTTGTGTGAGTCGTATTTGAGTATTGAAACCCTCCCATACCGTCAACACATGCATCTACTATAACCATGTCAAATTTCAGTGCATACACGAACAAATTGAAAAAATTTCAACGTTCACAGGTCACTTTGTGTGGGGTCAAATTAAATAATAATTTGACCCCATTCATAGGTCACTCTGCGTGGGGTCAAATTAAATAATAATTTCCACTAATTGGTAATTAATGGACAACCTTGAAAATTGTTAGATGAACCAAAGTTAAAATTGGAGATGATGGTATAAACTTGAATGAGCTTCTCTTGGTTTCAAGAATAATATATTCTCTATTGAACATGGCCAACCATGTGAATGTGGAAGCTCATATGGTCCCTCCCTCCATCACATCACTCTCAATTCCCCAATACCCAATTTATCTAGTATAAAAAATTTGAAAGCAACATAGTAAGAATCAAGCATAGAAACTAAGAAAACAAAAATTTAAGGTAAATGAAAGAGAACAAATCAACTGAAAACATATAAATACATACCTCCTGCAATTCAACATTTTGATATCATTAATATTCTTATTCATCCAACTCAACATCTGTGTCATCCGCTTCATAATTGATGTTGTAAGGATCGACCATATCAACATTATCATCAATTTCGTCATTTCCAAGCATATCATCGTCTATATCATCGTCATGAACATTGTCTCCTACATTTGGTTCCACTTTTTCAAGTTATTCATCTAAAACATCGTCGATATCATCTTCATCCAAAACATTGTCTAGAACATATCCTTCAACTTCTATGACATCTTCGTCTAACACATGAACTAACTGCTCCTCTACATCATATTATTCTTCAATATCATCTTCTTCCACTACATTATACTTTACCGGCCTTCCTCTTAAATCATATCTAACAACACATGAATAGCCCCCTCTACCTCGAACCTCTGGTTAAAATACTTGTTCTCATTGGCTTAGAATAACATAGGCATCTAATCTTGGCTCAACATTCCTTGTATTAGCCATGGTAAACCTGTTAGCATGCTGATGAATAGTTCTATCAATATCATGTTCATTCATTTGTATCATGTACCATTTGATGTTGAATAGAACTATATGAAGGATTTAAAATCACACTCAAGTATATCATCCAAAACCCCATAGTGTCGATTTTCAGAGACTTCTAGATGTTTGTCACCTCTAGAGGAAACATTAGTAACTTGAAATACTGAAGTTATCCCACTATCATAAGTTTTCATCTTTTCATCCAACTTTTTGATGCGAAATTTGCGGCCATTGCACCACATAGCCTTGTGGTGTTTCAACTGAAATATGACAGGCATGTAAAAAATGCATTTTCAATTGATAAACATATTTATACTTGGAAATTATGAAAATTTATAAGAAAAACACATGCCATATATATCAATATAATATTCAAAAATACTAAATAGTATGGGTGAATATGTTTGCATGTTTATCTCTTAAACGATATGCTAAATCAATTTCCCTCTGTGTAAGATTGGTATCTCCTT
>JASDQU010102004.1:50174-64835 GCA_032191745.1 Picea mariana
ACCCCATTCATAGGTCACTCTGCGTGGGGTCAAATTAAATAATAATTTCCACTAATTGGTAATTAATGGACAACCTTGAAAATTGTTAGATGAACCAAAGTTAAAATTGGAGATGATGGTATAAACTTGAATGAGCTTCTCTTGGTTTCAAGAATAATATATTCTCTATTGAACAAGGCCAACCATGTGAAGGTGGAAGCTCATATGGTCCCTCCCTCCATCACATCACTCTCAATTCCCCAATACCCAATTTATCTATTATAAAAAATTTGAAAGCAACATAGTAAGAATCAAGCATAGAAACTAAGAAAACAAAAATTTAAGGTAAATGAAAGAGAAGAAATCAACTGAAAACATATAAATACATACCTACTGCAATTCGACATTTTGATATCATTAATATTATTTTTCATCCAACTGAACATATGTGTCATCCGATTCATAATTGATGTTGTAAGGATCGACTATATCAACATTATCATCAATTTCGTCATTTCCAAGCATATCATCGTCTATATCATCATCAAGAGCATTGTCTCCTACATTTGGTTCCACTTCTTCAAGTTCTTCATCTAAAACATCGTTGATATCATCTTCATCCAAAACATTGTCTAGAACATATCCTTTAACTTCTATGACATCTTCGTCTAACACATGAACTAACTGCTCCTCTACATCATATTATTCTTCAATATCATCTTCTTCCACTACATTATACTTTACCGGCCTTCCTCTTAAATCATATCTAACAACATATGAATAGCCCCCTCTACCTCAAACCTCTGGGTAAAATACTTGTTCTCATTGGCTTGGAATAACATAGGCATCTAATCCTTTCTCAACATTCCTTGTATTAGCCATGGCAAATCTGTTAGCATGTTGATGAACAGTCCTATCAATATCACGTTCATTCATTCATATCATGTACCATTTGACGTTAAATAGAACTAATTTGAAGGATTTAAAGTCACACTCAAGTATATCATCCAAAACCCCATAGTGTCGATTTTCAGAGACTTCTAGATGTTTGTCACCTCTAGAGAAAACATTAGTAACTTGAAATACCGAAGTTATCACACTATCATAATTTTTCATCTTTTCATCCAACTTTTTGATGCAAAATTTGCGGCCATTGCACCACATAGCCTTGTGGTGTTTCAACTGAAATATGACAGACATGTAAAAAATGCATTGTCAATTGATAAACATATTTATACTTGGAAATTATGAAAATTTATAAGAAAAAACGCATGCCATATATATCAATATAATATTCAAAAATACTAAATAGTATGGATGAATATGTTTGCATGTTTATCTCTTAAACGATATGCTAAATCAATTTCCCTCAGTGTAAGATTGGTATCTCCTTTATATATATATATATATATATATTAGAGACCCACGAGGGCAAGGAGAGAGAGATATGTGAGGGAAAGGAGATAGACTACAACAACAAGGAGATACATACCAAGGGTAAGGAGATAGAATGGTGAGTTCCTTTGCATTTGAATTTGTGTAGGGTTTTATTTTAATATTAAAAAAAATGTTAGGTGTTATGCGCTTCCATTTAACAACAAACTGACCTTCCTATTTCCACGTTACACTGTGGGATATTTTTCATTTTCTAAAAAAATAGGAAACAATTGGGGCATTTCGAGAATCAAATTGGGGACCTCTCACACCCAAAGCGATAATCATACCACTAGACCAAATGCCTGTTTACATACAACCACTTTTCTGCAACCTTACCATGGAACATTCAAAATTCAACAATTTCCAAGGCAATCGATTTGTGAAAGTGGAAGTTTGTATGTTATCTTTTCAATAGTGAGAATAGTTAAAATATAAATGAATTTCATTTAAAAAGTGGATTTGAATTCACTCCTCATTTGGGGATAAGAATTTGATAATTCTTGCACCTCTCGGTCATCCTAGCAAGATGACAAAAAACAAAAAAAGTCACTAGTGTCAATAAAAAATCACTCCTAGATCGAATCCAGTAACAATTATCATCTCCTTTTGGAATATTTTTATTAATATTCATAATAATTACCTAAATATAACTTAGAGGAGAGTCAGAATGAAGAGTTGAGCTTCTACTTGGATCTAGGGTTTCGACCCCATTGGTTAGTGTACCCACATTCTCATAATCGATTCCATGGAAAATCTTAGAGAATCAAGCCTCGATTCAAAGGAGTGACATTTCAAACCCTTGTAACATCACATATATAAGAACCACAAGACACATATGACCCACATGACATAAACCATTGTCAATGTTGTTACTATATTAAGAGATGATTCTCTCACTCCTCTATAATCATTTCTCTCAAAGAATAAAATCCCTCCACAACACATATGCTTAGGTAGAGAGATGCAATGTCAAAATCCAAAAGTATGTGGTTGGGAGAAAATCAAGTCCCTTGAATTTTCTCAATCAAGGTGAAGGAATATTGAACATTAATATTTTTCTTCATGAGGATGGGCCACAGAAGATGGTGCAGAAATTTGGATGCAGACTCCAACATATATACACTAGCATGGATCCATATTAACCTTGGATCTATGAAGTGCCTCACTTTTTTCAGCACAATAAATTTGCAAGTTGGTATTCCCACAACTTTGGTTTTGTGGATCTTGGGAAGAAGGAAGGATGTACAATTTTAGTCCATCTGGCTTCAAAGATTGTATGCAGATAATGGTTTCCAAAGGGATAGATAAAACTTGTTGTCTAAATAAATATTCATTATTCCTAACTTGGTATAAAAGAGACACCTACCAAATGTAGATAGTTTATTCAATATTGTATACATAACTATCATCTAAATTGGATTTTTAACTATTAAATGTCACAAATTGTTCAAAATTCCTACTGCGCATACCATAGTCCATTATTGTTGTTCAAACTTCCTACTGTACATGTCACTTTTGCATCTGTCTCATATGATACTACAAACCTCAACAATAATTCATAGTTATTTGCAAGTGTGACCACGTAGGTTCCATCATTGGGTCTTCCTCTTCTGGACTCACTTGTTCACTTTGAGGAAGTATCAAGTAGTGAGGTCATATGGCTGCCTTGTCTCACTGCTAAAACTTCTCGTAAGAAAAATATCTTAAGGGATCCTCCAAATTTACCCTACACATTGGTGGGTAATAGGCCTAATGAAACATTTTTCTTGCATAAACCACCTAACTCAATGAGAGTATTCTGATGACAGAATCCTGAACCTACTTTTAAATAACTACCACAAAAAAAAAACCTAATTTAGTAGTAAGTAACAATTCTTCTTTTGTTGGATTATTCTCTGCTAAATTCATTCCAAAAAGGAATAATCTATTAATTCATTGATGTACAATGCTTCAATATGAATTCTTCCCTTAGATATGGTATGGAATGTGCATTGAAATGGTAACTCAGAAGACAATCCAACTAGTAAACCAACAAGGTCTCCTCTTCATCATCAATCACTCTAATGTTTCCTATTGGGTTGAATGAAATCATCTATGGATTTTCTGCCACATGCATGTCATATGTTCAATGTATTCAAATTTTACACAAACACTTGTGTCTACTAGTTTCCCTTATGGTAGTTGTATTACATTCTTCGCTATGGTATTTGAGCAACTCTTAACATTGTCTATTTGGGTGGAGTATTGAATGGGATAGTGGTATGTATTTCATCGTCCTCGTGTCTTGTATCGAATCTTGACACAACATTAATGTTTTGGACCTAGAGTTGGGATTTGAATCTTGTAGCTTTTTAGTGACCTCCCCATCCTAATCAGGTTACTACTAATATGTTAGCCAACATGAGGGTGGATATGTGCGCCAAAGTCCTTTCTCAAGGATTAAGTGTCACATTTTCAAATAAGAGTTTTTCTTTTATACATTCTCTGCATGTTATGTAGTGTATCTAAATAAGTTAGGCACACACATTAGGAATCTTTTTTTGGGGGGTAATGGAGAAGCAGTGGTAAAGAGATTGTGAGGAGTCTATGCAAGGCCTGTGAAATAAAAGACTTATATTATCCATGGGATATAAAAACTTTCTAGTGTACATAAGGCATACTTAAGTAAAATTTATCTCTACCATATCAAAATAGAATAAGGTTTTCTTAAATAATGTTCCATGTTTTCCTCTTGTGTGAGTGTGTATCAAATGGACCAACTATAGTTAAATGAGTGATTTTAATTATTATGTATTGTAAAATAGGGACTACATAAAATATTGGAAAAAATGTACTAAATGATAAGTCGAGACTAGAGACAATAAAGCAAACCTACTAGTAATGAGGTGCACAAGTTGAACATGAATAAGATATATAGAGTGAGGCATGGTGGATACAAATCTACAAGAGCCACTACAACAATAAGCAATAATCCAACTAGTAAACCAACAAGGTATTGTTTTCATCATCAATCACACTAATGCTACATATTGGATTGAATCAAATCATCTATAGATTTTCTGCCACATGCATGTCATATGTTCAGTGTGTTCAAATTTTACACAAATACCTGTGTCCACTGGCTATCCTTGTGGTGGTTGTCTTACATTCATAGATCTGGAATTTGAGAAAATATTAACACTGTATATTTGGGTGGGGAATTGAATGAGATAGTGGTATCTATTTCATCATCCTCATGTCTTGTATTAAATCCCTCAAGGCAAAGGGTCTTGGTGTTCTGTCAAATAAGCTATTTATGAGGTATCCTATTGTGTCCTATAAGAGACGCCTTTGTTGTGCAAATGTCTTAGTGCTCATTATTTATAGAGATGATCCTTGAGAATAGATGCATTTATTTCTAGAGATGGTTATTTCTTCTTTAATATCATTGAGAGAAACAATTAAACCACAAAAGTTGCATTTGTTTTAAATATTTTTATGGTTGTATAGTCTCTTAATAATCTAGTTGAGACTAAAAAAGGTGTTGGTATCACTTAATAATACAGATTGCTCATCCTTGAGAAGAAAATTCAATAAGCTTGAGACCAAAAGGAGCTATATAGTTCCAGATCAATTAAGAGTCATAAGGGGTAGGTTCACACATTATGAGAAACAAACCCCTTAATATCATTGTGTTTCTTTAGGTTGTTTTGTATGTTTAAGTATTTTTTTGAAGTTTGTTTCTTCTATTTTTACCAATTTTTCCATATGCTACCTAGTTGGATTACTAATTTAATTTCCACTATAAATTTGTTCACTTTTATATTCATGAGTCTACATATCACTTTCCAAACCTGCACTACAACATGCCTCTCCAAAATATGATACACATGCTCCAACAACCTTCCTCCTTTGCTATCATATATATCACATGTCATAGCCTCAAGAAACAAGGGATTAGAAAGTGGCTCCAAGATAATCCTAAAAAAAAACGTTGCCTCTCTTTGTTGCACTCTATTTAACCTCCACATGATGTATTCCATTAAAAATCACATTTGGAAAAAAAATCAGCTCGTGATTTAGGGATTGATGAACTCTTTTGGAAGGGAAAAAAGTGATTCCATATATAAAATATTGTGCATGATGATGTACCAAGTGTAATGCAGCCCTAAAAATACACCCCCTTGACAGTTTTGTGTATATGTAAAGGTTATGAACTAAAGATATCGATGCCTTGAAAATTTATGCATATGCAGTGTGACAACAATGGTTCTTGTGTTGCAAAAACTCTACCCCATTGATGTGGAAATATGGTTGTTGTTAAACAATATAAAATCCATCACATACCTCAACATATTTAGGTTGTCCAAGTTCAAATGAAACAATATCTATGATTTCCTCTTCATGCATCACCATCCATATCATATATGATATTTCCATGAATAAACCAACAATCCATGTCGCATCTATGTCTCCCAATCAAAAAAATAGTTCCCACACCACCATCCTCTTGGACACCATGTTTCTCATCACATGAGCTAGTGGGAACACTTGTAATTTCTTATTATTCCAAGGATTTATCTACAATGTCTATCCTCTTCAATTTTTTATTCTTCCAAGGATTTCTCTACAACATCTATCCTCTTCAAATTATCATGGGATTCATCATCAAATTTAGAATTTTGAAAAGGAACATAACCTATCAAACCCTTGTCTTGGATGGAGGATGTATTGGATACTTGAATTCCTTCATGCAAGTGTGAAACATCATCACAACATGATTCTTTTGGAATAAGAGGGAAAGTATCAAATTAATCATTTTCCATTAATTCTCCCCTTTTGCTAGCTACTTTTTCTCATTCAATAGAGTTTAGGTACAACTGAATAGGTACCTATCAAACCTATCATCCTTGAGTGAGGGAATTTCTAGAGGGAGGGGAGGAATTTTATGTCCAACAGATCTAACAGGGCGAGATCAACTAGAGGTGAAAACGTCAGAAGAAAATCCCGTAGGTGCATGGAATTGTTTCTTGCTGAAGTAGGTTCATGTTCTTATGATGATGAGAGCATAAGTGACGTCGAGGTTCCTTCAAGGTACACAAATCTAGTGAGACAATGGGTACCCAATGAAATTACTTAATTGGACACTGACTTATGTGTCAATGAGATGATTTATTGCATTTCTCCATCGTTCATACATGGTTTGGGTCTATTCTCCATGGATGGCATAAAGGTGAAAGATGGAGGAATTGTTGAATTGATGGAGTATGTCGAACCATGCTACAACTATGGATATTGGTTGAGGATAGTCTGATATATGTCAAGTATGCAAAGATATGCAATTGCTGCAAATTATATACAACTAAAATACAACAATCACAATAAAGGAGTGACGATGTATATTGATGGAAGATAAAAAATGTCAGGGAATATTGCAGTGCTTATTAATAGTACAAGACCTGGGACAACAAGAAAGAACTCGATTGTATATTTGAAGGGTGTGAAGGAAATAAAATATTCACATGTACAATGAAAACAATAGTTGGAGGGGAATACTTGTTGGAAATTACAATTTGAATCAAATTGATGGAAGCATTTCTATTATGGGGGTAAAAATGTTCTACCAGTATACCAAACCTGTAATTATTTTTTTCCTTTTTATATCTTTAAAATAAATTTTAATAGCTCATACTTCTTATATTATTTTATAACGTTCTAAATTTTCATGCATCTTATAATGTGGCAAGGTGATCGTGGGAAGGAACTGGCTAGCTCACACCAAGTAGACCAATGTTTTTCATATCAATTCTTGATTACAATAACTGAATTAACATGTTTATTTTTTGATGTAGATGAGAACATTATCGGAGCAAGATGATGTGTGGGATGAAAAATATGATTCCATCAACTCGATGGAAACAATTTGGAAGGCCTTGAGAAAGGAAAATAGGGAATTCATTGAATTAGATAGGTTTAAACTACTTATAGAGGATGGAAACGAAATGATGAAAATTTTAAGGCAGGATGTAGAACAATTTGGGGTAAGCACAATTTAAATAAAATATTATTTCTGACATATATTGATTTATGAAATTTTGTCTAATATTGTTATATGAAAAATATGCTAACATTTTCTTCCAATAGGCATATTCGGATCTGATGGGACAACCTGGTCATGGGTTCATTGCTGGTGGCAGTGATGCACAAACCCCACATCGTCCTAGCACGAGCTACATACCCGTGAAGCTATTTTCCTCTTTGTTTATGGATCAGAGGACTGAAATTCCTGGGGCCCATGAGACACCCCCACCACACATGCTAGACTATGCATGTGAGGGTCTATAGGGTGAGTCTCATGAGGATATTGGTTTTGCATAGCCAGAGCATTGTTATCCTAGGGAAACATGTGTTCAAAGCTTGGGAACACTCTCCATCAACTATTTGGTGGACGAAAACTTGGTTCCCTAGAAGATACAACAAATCCCATGTATTTTTGAATATGTTAAATAGTTCCTACCATTTGATTGAAACCTACTTCTTTCATATTATTCTAATCTAATTATCATATTATTTTTAAGGAAACACTATTTTTACAAGACCTTTCATGACAAGTATTTAGATATTTTTGGGCCCACCATTTTCACATGGTGGAATGCCCAGAATAAAGATTTGAAAAAGAATATTATAGACCATATGGTCGACATGTTTGGAGATTTAGTCAACAAGTCTGAAATCAACTCGAGGGATGGTACATATTTGAAATGTGCAAGATATTTATATAAGGTTCAATTGAAAAATAACTCTAAGTATGATCGTCCTCTGTCCATTCTCGAGAGGGAATGGAAGAATATAAAGGAGGACACAAAGGAGAGTGCATTGAGAAACAAAGGGAAGACGCCACCTAGCCCTGGAAGGTAATATATGATATTTTGAATTGAATATGATGAATTTTGTTTAGTTCTACAGAAAAAATAGTAATATCTTACACATCAAAAGAAACCAAAGCAAGACTAGAAAAACATGTGAAACAAAAACTTGGCCAAGGTGGTTACTTGAGATTAAAATATTGAATTGTAAGTACCAAATACTTTATTCATATTATACATATCATCATGCAAATTTTATCTAATTAAATCTAGTAAGCAAAATCCATATCTTATGCCATGCGATGCAGGGGGATACATTCAACACTGCCACCACCAAATAAGACTTGAACCTTGGATTCAAGTTCGACTTTCAAGATGTGGTGGAAAATCGATAAAGGAAGGGATCAAAAACACAATTTGACCCTTATAATGAGTTGGTGAATAAAATGACAACATTGTAGTTGTTGATTACTTGTCAAATATATTGATGATTGATTTAATCCATCAATTAATTATGTGTCTACTTATTTTAAGCATACAAGAAACACCGGTTCATTTCACGGTGGTCGAAAACAACCCCATAATACTAGTGGTTTGCAAACCCATCACGATATGTGTGTATTTAAAAAAAAATGTATAATATGATGATTATAAATATTTCCTTCAGATGGTGTACTTGTAACCTTTCTTATTTCAATGGTAGAGCATGTAGATGAGGGTGCTCAGAGAGGAGAGGAACTAACAACAATCCAACTATCCGTGTCCGCTACTCCTCTAGGTAGAAAGCATAGTAATTATATTCATACTAATTGAACACTGCTATGAATAATGACTAACCATTTCCTTTTAAAGATTTTTGTTATTGTAGTGGATGCCCCTATAGTGAATCAGCATCCACGTCCTGCTACTAGAGGTAGTACAATGCTTGAGATGACCCATTGCCTTCTAGCAGTAGAAAAGGGCCCAATAGATGAAGGTTTGGATTGAGATGAATGTGATGATTATTTACTCATGAATTTCATTAAAAATAAGAAACAAAAAAATAAGCGATTGTACATATTTTCAGGACAAATTTTATTAATATAAATAATTGACTATACAAATTTTTTTTCTTGTTGTGCGTGAACCTTATATGCTATGTATGCATGTACCTTATTTCTTACATTTACCTTTAATTCTTGTTTTTCTACTTGTTATGAATGATTAGGTATGGGGAATTGAGAGTGATGTGAGGGTGTTATAGTCCAAAATGCCACTCCTATGCATTTTTGACATTGGACTACTCATTTACACATTTGCCAACCACTTTTGTTGATGTTCCTCTTAAAAAAAAACATATTTTTTATGATGTAAGTTCCTTGATACACATGAAACACACATACATATGCGACCTGAATACCTAACATTCCATGTATACTCTCAAAATTTGCAAAAAATATATAATTTCACGCTTTCTAGTGGAGTTTACAGACTATTTTGGGTTGCACAACCATTTTACCTTCTGACAACTAAATAACCATCATTTATCCATATAGAAAGGGCCCTAGGGGGGTCATTTGGAGATATGAAAGAAGAGGGAAGAGAACTCTTCCAAAATTTCTCCCTTTATCATTCCACGCCTTTGCATCCTGATCTGAGTTTTCATCCTCAACATTCCCAATCATTTATCCTTCTTATGTAGCCCATCCATTTCCTTCTATTGGCATGTTGGTTGTGAGGATATCAATTTGGGATTGATGGACTTGGAGTCTAATTAGAGGAACCCAGGTGAGGTTAGTGGAGTGGTGTCAACAAGATTAAGGTTGTATCTTATTATCTTGTTTTCAATAAAATAAAATTTTCTTGTCCCAGATCTATGTGTTTTCATGTTTATATTTATAAATTGATTTCATGAATGTTTAGACCTTTAAATTATATTGGTGATTATGTATATGATTTCATATATTGTTCTCTAAGGTTGTTTTAGTCTAGCATTGGGAGGAGGCCTGCAATCCAGGAGTGAACAACAAGAGGAAATGATCTACTACAAACGAAAGGACTTAAGGTGCATATATTAATTTACTCTCTCTTTCCTCAATTGTCATTAGGTCTTGTTAGATTTGGGTGGAATATGAGTAATTATGTCTTTTAAGGTGTCATTTCTCTGGCTAGTCACTAGACCTTGATTAGGGGGGTTTTTCCCCAAAGAAGAATTGACAAATCTGCTGGGGAAACTCTCTAGGGTTTGGTTAGGAGATTTTTTTTGGGTTGAATTCCTATGCTTTTTTGTTCTTTCCGAGTCTATGAGAGTCTCTGGTCACCTTCCTGGTGTTTACCAATTTCCTGATTTGGGTGGTCACTCTGAATTTTATCTCTTTTTGAGTTTTTTCAATACATGCACCCTGTTTTATACCCATACCATGTACATACGCATCCTGAGTCTAGCCTAGCATGCGTACATCCACAGGTTTCCTGTGCACAACACATGTGTCTATAATTTTGAAGAGTTTTCTCAAAATATTTTCATTTCTTCCAGGAAACGTTTGGTTTCTCAGGTCCTCCTGAGTGCAAGATACCTATGTTAACTGTTGTTGGACAAGATTTAAGTCTCACATTGTTTATGAAAGTGTAAAGAAATACTCTTGTATAGTTTTCTTTGTCTCTTTATCTATTTTATCAAGGTTGAAGGTGTGCTTTTAAGATTTAGGTTCTCCTTTGGATTCTGGTGAATCCCTTCTTTTTGGCAGTGGTTTAGGACCTGGATCAATTTCTTGGTTGTTCTCCTTCTCTCTTGGTATGCTTTGAAAATAAAAAATAGTTTTTTTTGTTTTTTTTGTTTCACAAGCATATAAAAATTTCAAAAAATTGTAGTTAAGTGTAAACTTTTTTCTCGTCCCTTTCCCTTGCATTCAATTTGAAAAAAGAAAAAGATAAGTTTCTTAACTGCATTTTCATGTTACTTTTCATTTTCATTTGGTTGTAGTAGCTTAGTTTATGTTCATAAAAAAAAAGAAGTCTTAACCCAAATTTCCTTCTTGCCTTCTCCCCTGAAAGTTTAAGTAGTTGCAATGCATCTAGAATGAAAGAGCATTCTAGGATATATTGCATATTAGGATCTTGGTTTTTAATTGAAAAGTTTTCATTTTGAAAGTTAAAAGAGGCAAATATTCATTTGTAGGATGTAGTTTGCTTTCATTCACATTTAAATAAAAATGTTCTAAAAGCTCATTAACTCGTCTCTCTTCATCTCTAAAATAACATCATGAGTTTCACTACTGCACCCCTGAGTAATCAAGCCACTAAAATCAACGCTTAATGTTAAAATCAATCAGACTTTTTTGTTTGTAGGGTACACCAATTAGATTAGGATTTAGGGCCTTGGATTAGGTGTGGAGAGGAAACTCTCCAAGGACACTAAAAAAACTTAAGAGTCTGAGATATGGAGTGTTGAAGTCCAGTGTCATACAATTTACCCATGAACCCCCTCTAACATAGGGGCTAAACACGAGGTCATGTTTGGAAAGGAATAGGAGATAACCCGTCCAAATCCAGACCAAGTCTAGTGGGGATTGTATTTGAGGGTCATTCTTGGGATTATGCTGACTGCATATAACTGTGGAGCTTCATAGAACTCAAATCTGTTTGGGATCCTCAATTGTCTTCTGAACCATTTTCATTTGGTACCCTCGAAAGGCTTCATACATAGTTATCCTGCTCATATGATCTGCCCGACTGTCGACTGTACCCGCTTGGTGACTGACTGCGAGCTAGAAACCTAGTTTCCTTTTATAGGTACTCACACATGTGACTACCGGGGGTTTACTGCGGTACTTAGGACATACGTCAGACCACACTTCACATAGTATACTTGGAGGGCGTTTCCATGTTCGAGTTACACTTGCACTGGTAAGTTTCTCTAGTGTTGGTTGGCATAACTATTCTTCCTGCCTTTATCACATTTACTTGATTTATTTTTAGGGAATTTTTAGTGCATGCTCTGTGATTCTCCCTAGATTTACCTTAGAGTGTCGGTTTATCATTTCACAATGTGGATGATCAATAGCTCCACCATTTGTGTAGGCTTCAGGTCCTCCTATCGGTAACTATAGAACCATCGTCGCCACCATTGAGGTGAAGTTTAGATCAATAAGGTTCTTTCGAAGCTACCAGGACACAAGAAATTGTTCCTGATCCTGTTCCTAGAGAAGACACCCTTGCATCAGAGGTAACTCACATTTCATACCTCGATTCCAAAGGATTCATTAGGCCCTGTAACCCTCTGATAAATGACCTCTCGACGCCAATTATTTTTCAGATAGTCCCTCCTAAGGTGACTATTCCTAAGCTTCGTCTCATTAGGTGACTCAACATGGAAGAAAATGATGTTACCTCCACTGGGAGTCCTCATACTCTTATCCAAGATGCATGACGCCCACTCCCCCACCTTCCCCTACAAGGAATACCTCTCGTCAAACACCTACCAATTCTTGAAGTGGCACAGTCTCTATAATGAGTTCAACCACTATTCATACTTCAACCATATAGAACACGTTTGATTCTCCTTTCTCATATGGGATGCCATGTTTTGACACAAGTTCGAATTTAACCTACTCCACTTTACAAACTATTTCTCTGGGAGCAAGGAGTTCTAATAATCCCTTGCAAGGGTCCCTCAGGGGAACCTCTTCTTCATACAATGAAATCCCTTACAATGGGGGTAATATTCCCCCTTTGTGCCCCTCACTTGGAGTTTATTTTCAACAGCCATCTAGGCCCAATGCCAATTCTAGCTTGTTTAGTGGAGGGAGTCAAGGGCCTTAGTCTTATACGACTCCAGTTGGGTCTGTGTCGTTCTCTTTATTTGGTGATTTTGGGAATAACACCTTCTCTTCATTCACATTTTCATTAGGGGGCAACCCATTTCTCAATCAATCCAACCCTATGCAAGGCTTTGCACCTTCACAGGGAATGATGGAAGGAGACACTTCCTTTCAAGGTATTGGAAATCATGGGCATGGTTCTATACCTCTGCAAGGGATGTCGATTAGGGGAAACCCCTCCCACACTTAATGGAACCCTAGGCAAGGTTTAGTACCTATACTAGGGGGATCAGCTGGGGGAAACCTCAACCAAGGATTTTGGAATACCATGCAGGGGGGAAATCCCCACTTGAGGTATGTCATTAAACTATTCGAATTCGTCAGTGATGCAGACTAGTCCATAGGCCCCTTACACTGGCCAAGGAAACCCTTAATTTTACCAGAACCATGGTTAGCAAGTAAACTTTTCTTGGCAACCTGGTGCTAACCAAAATCTAGGTTAGTATTTTCCTTTAACTCCGCCACAACCCAGGTTACCATTTCTGGAAAATATTAATTTTTCAGACTTCCCAAGGTTGTTAAATGACCCTATTTGTCATGATCAACATTGGCCTCCTATAACGACTAAGTTTCCCTCAGATATTCCAAAATTTGACGGCAATCCTGGTGAAGATCTGGGTGATTATGTTACAACTTTTCACTTGTGGTGCTCTCACTGAATGATGACTCTATAAAGATGCTATTTTTTAAACACACTCTAATAGGGGGTGTCACGAAGTGGTATATTGATCTTGATGGATAAAAATACTCTTACTTTAACGATCTGACGATGGTTTTCTTGAACCATTTTTAGCTACTGGTGAGATACGATGCTGACACTGAGTTGATGGCCAATTACAAGAAAACTAAGGTCGTTCATATCTATGATCATATCCTAAAATGGTGTCATTGTAATATATTGATTAAAGTAAAGGTCCCTCCTACATTTGTTCTTGAGTGGTTCCTGAATTCTTTGGTGCCTTGTGTCTCTAAAAACCTCACAACTTCCAGAGTCTTTTATGAGGAAGAACCTATAATGAGGGACCAACAACTGGAATTGATCTATTCACAATCTGGAATACTTTACAAGATTCTTATTAACGCACAATAGTCAACCTTTGACTTGACCAAACCAATGTTTGGGACTCATGCCGATGGTATTGTGGGCTCAAAACAAAATAAGCTGACGGATCAGTTGTCCAACCAAATGCAACACTTGTTGCTACAACAGATCGTGGCCATCTAGAATTCTAGTATGGATACCCCCACCACCCTCACGTCGGGAGTACAGATTGTGCAGACGAAAATCCCCAAGGATAACCAACAATCCGAGGGGAAAATAAAGGGAAAAGGAAAGAAGAGTAAGGGGGGTAATGATAAAAAGGATGCTAACAATGTTGGTGAGGGAAAAAATGAAAAGAAGAAGGTTAAGTTCTCATGTAATATTTGCACGGACGACCACCTAGCCCATCAATGCCCTTGGATTGAGGAATCCCAAAAGCTTTTGGCACAACAACAACCTTCTATGTTAACTATTCATTTCCCTCAAGGGCATAATTTGA
>JASDQU010102004.1:72245-106265 GCA_032191745.1 Picea mariana
GTCTCATGCTTGAGACTCTTTCAAAGAATAATGCACATAGTATTGTCCCGAATCCAAAGTTTCTCTTCTTCCTCAACTTACACTCTATCAGTTGTGTCTTCATGTAGTTGAGCATGGTAGTGTTCCAATCAAATATCATGGGCTAGAGACATTGTAATTCACAATGCATCTGATCCTGGGAGGCCTGATGAAGAGCATTGGATCCGGTAATCCTCCCAATCATGTATAAAACCACTCCCATGCTAAGATCCTCAATATTTTGTATAGGGACTTGAGAGCCTACTTTCTCTGTACAGGCTTCACAATACATGTCAATGTAGTGGGATATGTTATATGGACCTTGAGGGAAAGTATCCAAGTTCAACAACTCACCCTTCCCAGAGAGATCAGTCAGAAAGTAGATGTCCTTCATAGTCAGTTTCAAAGATTGGCCTTCTAGCATAAAGGCTTCTGCATATGGGTTCCAATACTCAACCAAGTGGTTTAGTAATCTCACTTGGTCTCTCATGAAAGAACATCAATTTTTTTTCTAGAATCCACATTGTTTTAGTGTAGTCAGGGCCTCTGGGTCCTCTTCAACCATTTGGTCTACTTCTTCATATTCTCTCTCCCTAGTCCAACGCACATACATCCTGGATCATGCAAAAATTTAGGAGTTAGTGCCCTTTTTTTTATCACTCTTTTGAGTATGTATGCACCCTATTTTGAATATTGTCGCATATGTACACCGACTAAGAGTATCTAAACCAATGTACATGTGCACACTGAGTGTGAACAACGCATGTACACTAATATTTGTGATGAATAATAGGGCGCATGGCCCCCAAATTCCTCTAAAAATATGAAAAAATGAATGAAATTGTAGGAGGAGGAGAGGGGTACTTACTTGGTTCAAGTATGAGTCGATTCCATCCATCGTTGCTCTTCGAATGTGAAATTGAAGAAATAGGGTTTTTACTATTTTTGGGTTTTTTCAAACAACAATGGTAAAAATGACCCCTTTCACCTCTATTTATAGACTTTTTGACACTTGTTTACCTAGTTTTGCCTTGAAATATTCCCTATTGTTTGCTCGGTGGATGTTTTGGTTCCTCTTGGTGATCTTTTGGTCATTTCAACGTCTTATATGCTTTTGATTTGGTATTTTTAATGCATGGGTACTACTTATATCATCTTGTGATGAAGTTGTGTTTTTTCCATTTGCATATAGGATAGGTTTATAGCACCTTTCATTTTTCATTTTCTTGACGGTTTCCTCTTTGCCATATGGTTGATCCCACCGAAGTGTGACATAGAACCTTCCATGATGCTTTAGAAGTGTCATAATTAGGTGGTAGATCCTTCCCCTCCATGGATTCCCTAGGTAGATCCTTGTGCTTCATTTTAAAATCCATGTTGTGAGCCTTTTGTAGGCTTGGGAGTCCTTTTAGTCCCTCCATTCTTCTTCTCAAATGTTCTTTTTGACCTCAACCCATGGGATTCCCCTAGAGCATGGTTTTTCTTCTTTCAAGATAATTTAAACTATGAAAGTGACATCTAGCAAGGCATTATTTATCCTTTTCGGCCTTGTTTAGATTACATACGAAAAGGATCCCCCGTGGAGTCTCCTTTAATCTCTTTTCAGACTCCCTAAAATTGAAAAGATTGACGAGCGATCTTGTTTCCCTTCACGCTTGTCAAAGTGAAATTTGAAGGCACATCTATCTGGTGTTAGTTTACCCATTTTTTGGTCCGGATGGATAATTTATGAAAATGGTACACCCTAGGAGCTATGGTTCACTAGGAGAGTATTCTCATGTATACATTTACCTCTTTTTCGGGCACGAGGGACTAAATTTACAAAAAAGGGCCATTCTCCTTGGTTTTGGTTTATCTCTTTTTTGGGCCATGGAGATTATTTACAATAACGGAAACCCTTGGAGTCTTCTTTAATCCATTTCCAGACTCCCTAAACAAGAAAATATCGTCGAGTGACCTTGTTTCTTTCACACTCATTAATAGGTGCAGAAAGAACATATATTTGGTCCAAGTCTACTATTAATCCCTAAATAATGGAAAATTACACATTAATTGGGGAATATTACATTAGTATTTTTATTTTATTTATGTCAGCTTGGGTCCATTAGTTTTATTTGTACCTCCTAGTCTCCTATATATACCAAGGAGACATTTTCATTTGTAATCATCTTGTAGTTTTGAATTTATGTGGTGTATACGGAGGTTCCCCCCTAGAAGAGTCTTATTATCTGAAATTATCTCTTTTTTAAGGTTTGGAGTACTTATTCTGGTATTTTTATGCTATTTTTATATTTTTTTCCTAACATTTGGTATAAGAGCTCAAGGTCTTGGCGTTTCCCTACTACATCTGAGACACCTTGAAATTTTCCCTATAACTTTTTTTATGGGATGTTTCTGAAGGAATTACTAGGGGTATATTTAGTAGACTGATCAATGTACTTGTGGTTAAAATATCATCTTCTGGGTCGTCCTAATTTTGGAGATACACCTTGTGTAAGATAGGGACTAGTTCTATTAACTAGTCTCAAACATGTGTTCCAGGTAAAACAATGATATCTTCTTAATGAGTATTCAAATTAAGTGAGTCCATTTGAACTGGAAATTGGACAGTCTGTAGTATTTCTGGTGCAAGTTTCAGAATAATATATCACATATTGTGCGCTTGGCATGCTTTACAAGTACGCTCTCCTAGAAAGGCCAAAAATCAGCAAGGTGTGGGGAAGTCACCATAACTTCCACTTGGCACATACAATTTTTATCAAATCTATGGAATTGCAGAGAGGACATATCATAGAACTACAAAACGAAATTTCAGACTTAGAAGGGATGAAATTGTATATAACATAAGAAAGGTCGGCTAGCAAAACAACCTCCAAGTTAGGGTTTAAAAGGTGCATTTTTTTGGGGGGAAATTTGCATATCTTTTGACTATAAGATCCAATTCGGATGATTCAAAAAGTAGAATAAAGTGGGACAAAAGGAGTATCAAATAAATTTGAGAGAAACTTAGGGATTTTTATAGGTACAAATGTGTTCTGACATCTCTAAATGTAGGATCTGTCGTTACTGATCAACGCTACAACTCAGGGACAGTGTGGTTCTTCCACATACCTACAGTATATTAGAAGTCCCCTTTTGAACAATTGTGCATTCGAAAACACTACTACATATTTGATCTCCCACGTTCCCGGCGTATATCAGGAGACCCCCTAAAATCCTGAGACTTACCGAGTAAACCTTTTGGTCGTCTTGTTGTTATAATACACTGAGAACAACACTTGGGGAGATCACTCTCTACTACCTAGGTAGTCGGATAGTATGACTAAGGGAATGGTCAAGCCTCCTTAGTTAGTGCCCTGAGATATTGAGCTGAGTACTATTGTTGGACCCTACATGTATATCAGAGAGCTATATCACCTGACACTTCCTTGTCTGTGAGGACCTCTGCCTAAGACAATTAGGAATTCTTACCTTGCAGTGATACTTGGACAACATGCCACCAAAAAAGGGAACTTCTACACCAAATAATCCTTTGGACAATCCTACTTGGACTCTTGATGAAGGTGAAGAAATGCGCAGGGACATAAATGATTTACAAAAGAAGGTAGTAACAAAATATGAACTACAAGGGATGATGGATTCAACTGAAGATAAGATGGAAGTGATAATGGATACTAAGGTGGATGGTTTAAAAGAGGAGATCATGGAATAATTGAAAAATTTTCTAATAGAGAGGCCACCTGAAAGTGACAATGTATCGCATTAAATTCATGATGAGGACACAAGGAAGATGAATCAAGACTAGAGAATCTCCAACTTTGGGTTGAAGACCAACCACTTTCCTAAGATCGATATGAGGAAATTTGATGGGAAGGATCCAATCACATGGATACTCCAGATGGAGCAATTCTTTGATCTACATGATGTGCCGCACACACAAAAGGTAAGAATTACGTCTTTATATTTAGAACCCAATCAATTTGTGTGGTATCGATGGATTTTTTCTCAAAAATAACTTGTCACTTGGACAATTTTCACGGAAGTAATGATAGCACACAATGAGGATACAAGGAACAATACCTTCTTCAACCAATTGATAAATCTCAGGCAAAAGGGTTCATTTGTGGAGCACATTTAGAACTTCCAAAGATTGAATATAAAGGTAATGGATATTCTATATGAGCACCTGATTGATGTATTCATAGGAACTTTAAAGGATAACATTCAACATGAGGTTCGCCTTTGGGAACCCAAATCATTGGAGAATGTGTTTAGGGTGGCGAGAAATGTTGAAAGTAAAAATATGTCTATGGCTACTAGAGGGACCAATCCTAACATATATTGAGAGAATAATGTTCATTATTCTAAACCACCTAAACCTACAAGGTTGACACCTCAACAATTGGAGAAAATAAAAGAAAATTTTTTATGCTTTAATTGTGACAACAAGTACAGTAAGGGACATAAGTGCGGTGAGAAGAAATTATTCTATACAGATTGGGAAGAGGAAGAAGAACAAGAAAAAGAACCATCTCAACATGAAAACATAGAAGATATTTCTTCTGAAGAGTTGATTCCCACCATATCATGCAATGAATTGGCTAGAATTATCACTCCTCAAACCCTCAAGATCAAAGGATATATCAAAAAGAAAAAGGTAATAGTCCTAATTGATTATGGTATTACTCATAATTTCATTCACTATAAATTAGCCAAAGCTCTCAATTGCTTTATATGTCCAACGCGAGAGTTTCAAGTAATGATTTCAAATGGAGGAACTATCAATTTATCAGGAAAATTCCATAAGATCAATATTACTATGGAGGGATATTTAATGAATAGACCAATGATTTCTATAACCATGGGTGGTGTTGATGTCGTACTAGGATTCCAATGGTTACAATCATTGGGAACAATGGATTTTAATTTTCAAGAAATTTTCATGAATTTTTCATTGGAAGGAAAGTAAATCGAGTTAAGGGGTATACAAAGAAACCAAGTAAGGTGATAGGCTCTATTGGCATGGAAAAATTATTTAAAAAGGGGCATCAGGGTGTAATTGTACAACTATACTCACTAGATGTTCAAACATCGAAGCCATCTATTCCCCTAGATCTCCAAGGGATCATTGATAAGAATTCCAAAGTATTTGAATATATTCCCAGAGGTATTCCACTCACTTGTAATCATGATCATGCTATTCACCTAATTCCTGGGAGTGTTCCTCCTAACATTAGGCCTTACATATACCATTATGCCCAAAAGAGTGAAATTGAGTGTATGGTTGAAGAAATGTTATAGGATGGCATTATTAGACCTATCCAAATTTCTTACTCTGCAACAATGGTAATGGTACTCAAGAAAGAGGGCTCATGGCGTATGTGTCTAGATTATAGAGAGCTCAACAAGATCACCATTAAATATAATTTTACCATTCTTGTCATTGATGAATTCTTAGATGAACTACATGGAGAAATCTACTTCACAAAGTTGGATCTTCATTCATGGTATCATCAAATTAGAATGAAGGAAGAATTTATTCCCAAAACGACATTCCAAACTCATGAAGGCCATTATGAATTTTTGGTCATGCCTTTTGGCCTTACGAATGCACCTTCCACATTCCAAGGGTTGATGAATTCCATTTTCAATCCCTTCCTTCGAAAATTTGCGTTAGTATTTTTTGATGATATACTAATCAATAGCAAGTCTTGGGAGGATCATGTTCGACATGTTGACAGGGTGCTACAACTACTAAAGGAGAAACAACTATATTCCAAACCATACAAATGTTTCTTTGGGGTGAAGGAGGTAGAGTAATTGGGTCATATTGTATCTCATGAAGGTGTCAAGGTACACCCTAACAAGATTATTGCCATGATGGACTGGCCAATTCCCAAAACATTGAAGAATATTAGACTATTTTTGGGTTTGACAGGTTACTACCACAAGTTTTTTTGGAGCTATGGAAGAATATAAGCACCTTTAATGACATTAACTAAGAAGGATGAATTTTCATGGACTCTAGAGGAAACTCAAGATTTTGAACAAATTAAAGAGGCGATGTGCAAAGCTCTTGTCTTGACCACGCCAGACTTCACAAAAAACTTTATTGTGGAATACGATGCCTCAGGAAATGGCATTGGCATTGTTCTAATGCAAGAAGGAAGGCCCTTGCTTTTGAAAGTTGGCCACTCAAGGGAAAGGACTTACACAAACCTATTTATGATAAGGAAATTATGTAAATGCTACATGCATTGAAGCAATGGTGCCCTTACCTAATAGGTAGGTACTCAAGGTAAAAACAGATCACGACAGTCTTAAATACTTCTTGGAACAAATACTATCTTCAGAAGAACAATGAAAATGGGTGACCATGATGTTGGGTTATGATTTTGAAATAATCTACAAAAAAGGGAAGAAAAATGTTGTGGTAGATGCACTCTCAATAAATGATGAATATGTTGAGGATTTTGTCTGTGCTATCTCGATCATCCAACCTGATTGGATAATAGAATAAAGGGATAAATGGAAGAATGACGAAAAAGTGTGGACTCTCATTCAAAGGTTGTAGTAGGATTCCAATGCATAAGATAAATTTACATGGAAAAATGATTCACTATGGTACAAAGATTGCTTATATTTATGTAAGAATTCCCAAATCAAACAAAATGTACTCTTGTAATTGCACACCTCTCCAGTAGGAGGGAACTCAATATTTTTGAAAACCTATCATAGGGTCAAGAAGGAATTTTTTTGGGATGGCATTAAAACTAATGTTCAAAGGTTTTTGGCAGAATGTTTGGTTTTCCAACAAAATAAGGTGGAAACAATTAAGACTCGAGGTATTTTACAACCATTAACCATCCCAAGTCAGTGTTGGGAGGAGTTTTCCATGGATTTCATCACAGGGTTACTGAATTTTGAAGGAAAGAGTGTCATCATGGTGATTGTTTATAGACCATCCAAGTATGCACACATTTTTTCACTCTCTCATCATTTAAAATCCTTTACAGTTGCCACCACATTCATGGAGACAGTTCAAAAGCTACATGGAATCCCAAATATTATTGTAAGTGATAGAGATCCCATCTTCATTGGACATTTTTGGAGATAATTATTTTCTTGTTTGGGTACTCAATTGGCTCATAGTTGATCTTATCATCCTCAATCTGATGGAAAAACTGAGTTAGTGAACAAATGTCTAGAAGGCTACCTTCATTTCTTTGTCCCTGATAAACAAACACAATGGTTCAAGTGGTTACCCTTGGCAGAATGGTGGTATAGAAATTCCCTTCATACCGCAACAAAAATGACACCATTTATGGCGCTCTATGGATATCACCCACCATCCATCACTTCTTATCTAAAAGAAAAATCTAAGGTTCAAGCAGTGGAATATCACATCAAACATCAACGACAAGTTATCCAACTCTTAAAGTACAACCTGACCATGGCACATAATCTCATGAAACAACAAGAAGATCATCATTGTAGTGAAAGAAGTTTTGAAGTAGGGGATTGTGTATTTTTAAGACTACAACCATATAAACAGATTTCCCTCAAGCAATCTAAGAAGGATAATAAATTATCACCAAATTACTATGGCCATTATAAGGTGTTGCAAAACATTCGTACTATGGCATACAAATTGGAGCTACTTGCATCTTCGCGAGTACACCTAGTTTTCCATGTTTCATGCTTAAAGAAGGTTATAGGTGACAAGATTCCAGTTCAAACAATATTTCCAGAACTTTACGAGGAAGGAAAAATCATAATGGAGACTAAAGCTATCACTGACACAATAATTTACCATCCAAGGAATAGTTCCATTTCAGAGTATCTCATTAAGTGGAAGAAACTATCTGTTTAAGATTCCACTTGGGAAGATGAGTCTTTTATACAGAAGAATCCATAATTACTCAAGTGTTGTGGAAAACACTTGTCTGAAGGGGAGGGGCATGTTAGTACCTAAATAGTGGTAGATTACCCCTTAATTGGGGCATATTACATTAGTATTTTTATTTTATTTATGTCGACTTGGGTCCATAAGTTGTAATTGTACCTCCTAGTCTCCTATATATACCAAGGATACCTTTTCATTTGGAATCATCTTGTATTTGTGAATATATGTGGTGTATAAGGATATTTCCCCCTTGAAGAGGCTTATTATCTAAAATTATCCCTTTTTCAAGGTCTGGAGTATTTATTCTGATGTTTTTATGCTATTTGGATCCCCCCCCCCCTAACATTTACTCTTTTTTTTTACCAATAGATTAACTAGGAAAAATGAATACCTCGGGGGATACGTCCCATTGGGTGAGTTTTTCCATGTATTAGTCTATCTCTTTTTCGTTCATAGGGAACTTAACTTACGAAAAATGAACTATAGTTCTACTTGGTATACGTTTAAACCTTTTCTAGACCTTGGAAACTCAACTTAAAAAAAAGGTACACCCCGAGAGATTCGTCTCACCGGGAGAGTATTCCCAAGTATTATTTTATCCTTTTTCAGCCTTGGGGATCTAAATGTACAAAAAAAAACACTTTGGTGTCTTCTTTTAGTTTTTTCAGACTCTCTTAACGTGAAAAATCGTTGAGCTTACCTTCTTTGGGCTCATAAAACTTTACATTGAAGGAGTCTGCTTATGTCAATCTGTAATCTCATTGTGTGTCTCATTCTTGCATCTTTGGCATAATGTCAGCTCCATTTTGTTGTTGATGAACTTTTAAAGCCTTGCTTAGGTGCAGGCCTAGAATCATTTTTTCCTTTGCGATTTGACACCCTGACCTGTGGAGGAATTTTCTCAAGTGTCACTATCCTGCACATGTCTCCTTGCACTGAGCATCATTATGTTCTGTGCACTTGGAACTAGTTTTCTTGCTTCTGACACTCATTCCTCCTTTGTAACGTAGTGCTCTTTTGTTCTTTTTCAAGCTCGTTAAATATATGAAAAGGACAAAAAAAAAATATTCCAAAAAGAGGGGACGAGAAACATTCTCTTTTACTGGAAAAAATCTAGTCACCCTTGGACAAAGCACATACTTCAATTTGTTCTGTAAACATTTGGATTTAGTATGACCTTAGGAAGTTGTTCTTGTTACATGGAGTTGTGTCCTCCTCCATTTGGTTACTCTTCCAAACATATAGAGAGTTTTTTGTGCCTCCTGTGCCAGATATTTATGAAAATAACATGCTTCCTGAGTCTTTTCATATGTTGTGCTCTTGTCCAAGGAATTTTTTTTTCAACCTGAGTCGACCATTATGCAACAGGTATATGAACCTTCACTAGTCATCCATTCTGAGAGTCCTTTCAAGTTCACATTCAGAATCAATGAAGTTATGTTCCCGATGTTCGATATCCTCCATTCTTTTCATGATAGCTTGTCGAAGACCTCAGAATAGTGAGTCTTACACTCCTATTATACTCCTACCTAAGTTTTGAAGATATTGAAGATATTGCTCAAGTCATGAAGCTATCATTTCTAGCTATAGGAAATGATGCCTCCTGAAGATTCATATGACATTATATTTGTATATCTTTCGATGATTTTGAGATGTAGATACGTTTTGTATTATTCGTTGCTACAATTTTTATTGTCATACATATTAGTCATGTATCCATGTTTACTATATATGGCATGGATTTGCAGTGTACTTGATTGGTATCCATGCTTAGTTTGTCCCGAGCATGGGTATTCCCACATCTATGATTATTATTATTCTTTTGCAAATGACACGCTCACGAATACTTTCTTGGGCTCACTCAACTCGGTGCCTTACCACTTTATTAAAGATGTTGTAATGTATTTCGACCATCAGTTTCGCTTCTAACCTCACACATTAGGGAGCATCTTCTATAGTCCAGAATTCCACTCCAATGCATTTTTTACATTGGACTACTCATTTACACATTTTCCAACAATTTTTGTTGAGATTCATCTTTAAAAAAACATCTTTTTATATGATGTATGCACCTTGATACACATGAAGCATGCATACATACATGACTTGAATACCTAACAACTCGCGTATACTCTCAAAAGTTGCAATATATATATAATTTTGTGCTTTGTGGGAGAGTTTACAGGCTATTTTGGGTTGGACAACCATTTTACCTCATGTATCCCTTCTGAAAAATGAATAACCATCATTTCTCCATATAAAAAGGGCCCTAGGAGGGGTGTCATTTGGAGATATGAAAGAAGAGCAAAAAGAAATCTGCTAAAATTTCTCCCTTTATCATTCCAAGCCTTTGCATCCTTCTCTGAGTTTTCATCCTCAACATTCCTAATCATTTATCCTCCTTATGCAATCCATCCATTTTCTTATATTGGCATGTTGGTTGTGAGGATCTCACTTTGGGATTGGTGCACTTGGAGTCTAATTAGAGGAACCTAGGTGAGGTTCCGGGAGTGGTGTCGCCAAGATTAAGGTTGCATCTTATCATATTCTTTTCAATAAAAGAGAGTTTTCTTGTCCCAAATCTATGTGTCTTCGTGTTTATATTTATAAATTGTTTTCATGAATGTTTAGACCTTTAAATGATCTTGGTGATTATGCATATGTTGCTATATAATGTTCAATGAGGTTTTTTCAGGTCAACATTGGGAGGAGGCATGCAATACAGGAGCGAACAACAAGAGGAAATGATCTACTAAAAACAAAAGGACTTAAGGTGCATATCTTAATTTACTCTCTCTTTCCTTAATTGCATTAGGTCTTGTTAGATTTGGGTGGAATAGGAGTAATTATGTCTTTTAAGGTGTCAAATTTTCTCTACCTAGTCACTAGATCCTAATTAGGGGGATTTTTCCCCAAAGCAGAGGGGGGTGGGGGAAAATGAGCTTCCATATTCATGTGATTGGTCCTGTTTAGTAGATAATAAATTATTCTCGAAACCAAGAGGATGTCATTCATGAGGTATTCCCCTTTAGTATTTCTAGAGTGTTGTACATGTTTAATTATTATTCAGTCATATAATTTTTAATTCTCTTTTTCAAATGAAGGATCATAGATGTTTAGTTCTTATTCAGTCATTTAACCTATTATTGTCTTTAATAAATGCAAGTTTGAAGGGCGTTCACCTCCACGATCCAAAACGCATTTTCGACAAGGTACAAATCATTTAATTCTCTTGCGTCATTATTTAGTTACATTGCGTAGTATTTATTTCATGCATTAGTTAGTTACATTAAACTCAATGATGAGGATTCTTCCAAATATGTACATAAAAAAGTTTTTTTTAATTAATTTTTATACAAAACACATAGACATCAAATTTCCTTTATATGATCTAGGATGAAGATTACATGTAATATGAGTTATAAGTAAGATATATTGAACTCTGTACAACTTCCATGTTTACAAGCAGTAGATCCATTAATAAGAAAATAACACCCCTTTGATGGTTGTGTCTCACATACAATTATCATGAATCTTAGCTTTTCTATTTGTACTAGATATTGATACATCATGTGGGTCATCATCCACAAATGAGACCCAAGTACCTAATGAAATTGGTCACATCATGATTTGAATTATGGCTTGTAATTTGTTGATATTTATTCCTATTTAATTGATTGATTCACCTCGTTATATTTTCATTAATTTCACCTACATGTCGATGAAGGTTTAAGTACTTGATTTGTAGATATTGTTTTTTTTATAACATGTTATTTTTATCTATCTCGGGGCACTATCCTATTCTCAAGCTTAACACAATTATGAAAAGGTTTTGCAGCTGTAATTGTGATTGTATATGTCATTTCATAGTCCCCCCCGCCCCCCTCAACAATTCACTATTTAGCATTGATTTAAGGGAAGTATGATCCCTTTCTTTCCATCTTAGAATTTCACAGTTCTCATTTTCATTTTATAAACTGAATGCCTAATTCTTTGCTTGAGCTTATTATTCATCTCACCTGATGCCATACACAACCACTTTCTACTTTTCAACATGTTCATGGGAATCTCACGCCAAAGAGTCAACTGATTTGAATTCTAGTGGCATAAAGTTTGTCTATACTAGGAAACATTTCTAATGCTATATTTTGTTGTGATATATCAAATATGGAGCGCATGTATTCTCTAGTGCACAAGAAACTTGTGGGAATACACATGTGGTCTACATATGTTTGTTTTGGTTTACTAATATGTGTGTGTGTGTGTTCTCTCTCTATCTCTCTCTACACAAGCATGTATATAAATAGATGTATCTTGTTTGATGTACAACAATATGTAAATATTTCCTATTTCTCTATGGTTGACTAGTTGAAGGAAGAAATATGTTTTCCAAAAGTAGATCTTGAACAAGTACATGATGAAATGTACATTGGAAGAGTTCAATCTAATATTACCCTAAAAGTCACAAGTGCATTTAGAGTTTTTTTCATTTGAGTTATAAACTATGCATCCACCTTTGAAACTATGATAACTTATGTCTCATAACTTCTTGGAAATTCCATATAGCTCTTGCAACACGAGTAGAGTTTAATTACAAAAAGAAAACTTATGGATTACTGCATGCTAGAAAATATAAACATCACTAGTGAATTTTCATTTGGACTATGATAATTTGAAACATTCACTTCATTCGATAGAACATCACCATCCACTAGCTAGAGTTCTTTTATTGTTATGCAACTTTGATTGCTCAATAGGGGTGATCTTGTCGATGCATTTATTTATGTAATGGTCATTGCGCATAGTAGATAATTTTAGAATAAGTAATAAATACGACTACATGCATAATTAATGACTCAATTAAGGTAGTTAATGGAATCATGTTCCTCTCTCTCCATTATGGGATTTGAGATGTATTAGAATCATATTCATCATTTTTTTCGAATAATGAAGTGAAGTGACTATTATATCATATGCAACTATATATTTTTGGTGTGTAAATTTGATATGATATTAGAGCCACAACAACGAAGAGACGAGGAGAAAGTGGGTGAGGACCTAGGTACTGCACCAACCAAATATAGATCAAGGGACTAGTCACAAACAAATTGGATAAAAGAGAGCAAGTCAACATTGATATACCGTGTGTTTGGAAATTAAATACAACTTAGAGGTATTATATTTTTGTCTTATTATTTTAGTTCGACCTTGATCTATTAGATTACTCATGTTTTTAACTAATACTTATGCTATTCGTGGGAGGAAAGATTGGTTTTGGTGGATAGTTTGTAGTTTATTATGTCCATGAGACTGTAATGTGAATTTGAGTTCATAAAATTAAGGGTTTGTAGTCATTCTTCTACAAGAAAAGGCCATGACTAGGCCATAGAAAGTTTGTGTGCAAAGGAGATGATACATATGCATAGGGGTAGAAATTATATATATAAGGAGGGGAAACCACACACACTTAAGAACCAAAGTGTCAAGGAAATCCACAGAGGGAAATAGTGATAGTTGTAGGGACATGTTACAAGAGTTTTTGTTATAAAAACTGAGGTTGGGTAGTGTCACATGTAGAAGCTAGGAGTCGTAGGTGATAGGAAGATGCATGCCATGTTGTTCATTGGCAAGAGTAATGTGTCTTAGGTACACAAGGTCACATGAATGGTGACGAGAGACACAAGGATGACCACAAATGACACATAGATAACATACAATTAATTTGTAGGGCTGACATGTGATTGAAGGAGTAGAAGGGCTGCAATAATTAGGTCAACTAGTAAACACAAAGAAGATTCGATCATAGTGCAACTAACAAGTAAATTTTGGAACAATAATAGGCTTGTAGCACATTCAAGATAAATTTGTTTTTCCATTTCTAGAAATTTTTGATTGTGTGAAGGAATGTTTGGAAGATAATTCATTTTGTGAATATCTAAGGCATTTGTTGAGTTGTTTGTAGTAGTAGGGATGTCATTGAAATCTCTACAAGTCATAGTACTATACTTGGTCACATTGGTTGTGGAACAACAATAGAGATATACTTGATCACTTTAGTGTGTGGGACAAAAATAAGGATATGAAGAAATGAAAGTTATATCGATGAAGTGTAGGTAAATTATTCAAATTTGTTTGTTGGAAGGTAATCTGGATTTTAACAGTAAAAAAATTGATACTTGGAAACAAAGAATGATGGTTTTTATAGTATAAATGTTTGAACATAATAGTGTTGGGAAAACTTATCTTTCCACCAATATCTTGCCATCAAAAGCTTATAGAATTATAAAACTTAAAATCGACTTAGACAAATTAGCTATCGTAATCCAACTCACTCTAGCATAGAGAACCTTCCTATTACTCCCCATACCTAGCTGAGTGCACCTTTAAGGAAGTCTATAATGTGTGTTCACTGAAATGTAATAGAAATCAAAATTGGTATTTCATTAATGTCCCTAGGTGACCGAATTAGTGAATGGGACTAGATGAAGAAGGTACAACAAACTTTGGACAACTTGGTACATCTAAAAAAAATAATATCTAAGCCAAATACTTCATCTTGTGGAAACCAATTGGCATGTACTACCAATGATTCATTCTAACAAATCCATTTGACCACTATCATACTATGTATTCAAAAGTACATTTACAATAATTTTATTAGTAAGCTTCCCATAGTGTTGATAATGATTTGAATCTACTTTCCTTGAACCATTCTTCCACCTACATTGTGAGGATTATTAAAACTAAACATATTAAGCATTGTTTACTGATACAAGAGCTTATGATACTAAAAGAAATACATGTTTTGAGTTTTGATGGACAACAACAACTTATACACTAAAAACAATACATGTTTTATGTTTTGACGAACACCATAAGCTTATATAGTAAAAGTAGTTGTCATTTTATGTCAACAACAATGGAAGTTTAAAGCTAGAACATATGTAGAGAGTTCACCCTGGAACACTAAAAAGATAATGAATTTTTTCTTACACATCGATGCAAACTCATCATTTTCATCTTCATCACTTTCACTCTGCATGTCTCTCTACCATGGTAAATCCATTTGGGAATCATCAACAAAATTAGTTCCCAATATTGTTCCCTCTGCAACCTTTACAAGTTCTCCAATTTTACTCTCATATGATTTCTCCATGTTATGGAGAAGTGGATGTCATGTGTCATTAGTAGCATCTTCCAAATCTTTTGTATTTTCCACAATAAAGGTTAAATCATCCTTTCTACAATGCTTGGCCACCTTTTTCACATCTATAAGTGACTGTAGTTATTTCCAACAATCATTACTTTTCTCTTATAAGTTCTCTATAACCCTTTCAAGTGCAACATCCACATCTTTATCCAATGAAAAACTAGTGAATCAGAAATTAAAAACCTACAACATTAATAAAAAAATATATAACCTTGATCTCTCTATATATACACAAAGAAAACTTGAAGTATCCTTTACCACTCACTAGGTGGAGGTATTCGGTAAGGCTGAATATTATCAAAAGGAGGTGGGTAAATGGTGGATATCAAATAGGAAATTCAAAAATTAGGATAATATAATTTACCCAACTCAGTTTCTTTTGGAACCTTTTAGATATTCTACTTCCATGATTAGTAAAATGTATGGAGAAAAGGACGATTCTCATTTCAATGAAGCTTGGGTCCCATTGATTCATGAGATAGTTAATAAAGAATCAAATTTTGAACTTGAAATCTATCCTTTCACTTAAAATTATTGATGCTATAACCATGGTTAGATATTCTCCTCGGGATGATCCTTGGGGAATCCACATGGATTATTTTTTCACATATGTCATTTTTGTAGCTAATCCTTTTGCAGAACTTAGGTTGTGGACTCCAATTGAAAGTCCTATGAAATTTTGTTGTTAAGACTTATGGGAACAATGAATTGGAAGAAAAAATATACGTTTTTTTATAAATAATAACCCTTCATTGGACCATCGACGACCACATTCGTTAATAGTTTGACTAGCGTCATGTTTTCTTCCTCGCCTAGTAACTATTGGAAATACAACCAATTCGTTAGAACCATGTCTATAGTTCAACAAGATCTTGATGATATTTTGATGAACATGCATTGATGGTTTTTCGTAGCTTAGTTTCTCTTCTGACAGACTAGAGATGAAAATGTGATGGATTTGTGAAGAACTGATGGGGCACATTCATTGATGGTTTGTCGCTCTTACGATGGAAATTATTCAATCTTATGACATACTAGCGATGACAACGTGATGGATTTGAGAAAAATTGATGGGGCATGTTTGTTGTAGGTTAGTCGCTCTTACAATGGACCAACGATGAGAACAACTTGGATTTGGGACCCGCATAGGTTGATGGTATGACATATGTGTTCATCTTTATTGTGACGAAATCATGATCATCGTAATTGTGATGGAAGTGATGCGATGAAAAATGGGTTGTATCCTTTGTTGTACTTGATACATTGTGGCGACGAACATGCATCGGTAAATTGTTAGAAAATGGGCTCAATGTAGTAGTGACAGTGTTGTGTACTGAGGATGGTGAAAAATTATAGAGGAGGGGGAATGTAACATCCCCATTTTAATTTATGCATAATGTAGATATGAATGTGGTTATGGGCAAGTGATGTAATATGCGAATGTAATTTCTCTTTTTAAATAAATAAAATGTGATACCAATTGCTGGGAATATGGATAGAGATGGGGGATGAGTTTTCCACAAGAGAAGAGAGTGATTAAGAGGAGTCCAAGGGGGGAAATTAATTATGGGTATTAATTCAACCCATTTCCTAAATTTTATTATCATTTGGGATACCCTCTAATTTGTGTTTGATTGTATGAGAGACCAATCATTAAAGTCATGTAAGAGGGTGGGTTTGATAAGTCACATCCCATAGTTATTGGGAGCATGGGGTTTGAGTACAATCAGCTTGGGGAAGTGTGTGAGTCAATAAAACAAGCCAAAGGGGAGAAAAATTTGTATGGGTAGTGACAAACATGTTTTAAAATTTGAGTTTTACATGAAAAACAAGTGGAGAGAAGAGAAAAAAAAGAGCACTCGAGATAGAGAAAGAAGGCTAGTTGAATATTGGATCATGTTGAATTACTTTGGAGAGCTTCAGAGATGAATATTGAAGATCCAGGTTTTCATGTCTAAAGAGGGAAATCTTGTGTGATTTGCACTGTAACAACAAGTGTTTTCTATTGTTGCTGGTAGTTTTTCCCGGTAGTGATTTCCCTTGAGTTCCTAGTAGAGACATTACTAGTTACATGTTCCAGAGAGATCCTGATAAATGAATCAGATGTTCGATGGAATGAGAGAAGTGAAGGGGTACATTCCTTGGGTTGGGAAAGTTGAGAGGAAGAGAGCTAGAAATTTTTTGGGATAGTTGTAGCAGAATACCAGTGGGTTGTGGGAGATTGAGTTGTGAGTGGATTGTGAGAGGCACCCTTTTCTTGTGGATTCCTAGCCCTAGTGATGCAGGAGCATCATTGGAAATTGCATGGAGAAAGACCTATCAAAGTCAAGGAATCTGTATGAAATCTCAATGCTGGTAGTCACAATAGATATTTTGAAGTTCGCCTTAACTCAGCGCCGAAATTAATCTTTGGGGCATGCTTGAAATCAGTCTGGGAAAATTTGGAGGCATGCTTGGACGATTATGAGCAAAGTGGGAGACTCCACTATGGATCTGGAATGCGACTGGTTGAGATAGTCATTAGGTTAAGTTATAGAATAGACAATTATCCAGGGGAAACCCTAAGAACCCTCTAAGATAAATGATCTAGAGAGATCTTTTGATGACTGTGGTTGAGTTTTTAATTGCATGTGATTATTAACCATTTAAGAAGCTAATGAAAGAGGATGAAGATGAGAGAATATATCACAGCCATAATACAAAATACAGATCTGAATTGAAGCAATAAGAACAACAAACCATAACAAGAGAAGTGATAACGAAGTTCGGCACAAGATTGCCTACGTCTCCGGGCCTTTGTCTCAGCGGGGGAGGCTTCTTTATTTCTGTTCAAAGCTCAAAAAGTACACTGCAACAGTTCCATAAAGCTACAAGACTAATCTGGTCATTTTCTTCCAGATCTCTAGAACCCAGTAGAAGAAACGACACGCAAAACAGATGATCGGAGCTCCCAGAAATGGCCCACAAGCGTCTGCTCCTCAATAGCTTCCCTGCATAAAAAAGACTTTGGCTTGGCTTTGCTTCAACATAAATCTACTCTGACTGTCCTCTCATGGCCTAAAATAGGCATGGTTTTTATATATCTAAAGTTGGTTATCCATCCCCAACTTCCTCCCAAAATCTGGGCTCAAATCCCACTTCAAATGGCCTAAAATCCCCCCAAAAAATCCATTTTTGGGCTAAATATCAGTCATAAATCCCAAAAAATCATTAATATATGGTTTAAAAACCACTTTATGTTTAATTAGTGGGCTTATCCCCCTTGAATAGCACGCGCTCCCTCTCTGTGGTCATATGACTGCATAAAACCGTGGGCTGGGGCTTAGCCCCAACCCCCTTCCGCCCACATAGTAATGTATTACATTTTAAATAAATTTAAATGTGTTTCATATAATAAGAACCATATGTGGTGTGTTTATGTTTGACTATTTCTAAAATCTTGTGCTTGGTGGGAGGTCATGGGTTCAAAGCCCATGGACCCCAAAACATTTTGAAACTTTCCACAACTACTGACTGGGTGCCATGTGGCTGCCCATGCCTGGGCCACGTGGCATCACCTCGTTTGCCCAAAAATTGACAAGTGTCACATGCCACGTGTCCAAATTTGATTTGATCTGTCATCTGCCTAGTCACCCTACTACCTGTGCTGCCACATGTCACTTCTGGCACTGCCACATGTCACCTCTAGAGAGTGCCACATCACCTTTTCACTGTTGACTTTTTTTTTACTTTTTTGTTGTTTGGGAAAAAAGTCAGAGTGCGATAACTCTCGCATACGATGCCCATTTGAAAAAGTGGATATATGTCCAGAATCAACGCGACGAGCCAATCACATTAGAATTGGTTTCATCCGATTACGAGAACTTTCATTTTTGAGCCCTATCAGTCTCTTGGATCCGATTCTGGATCAATAAATAGAGGTTTTGTACACACGAATGAGGCTAGTTGGTAGTTGGTTGGGGTAGATGAAATTTAGATACAAGTTAGGAGGAGGTTTTCAGGGTTCCAATATTTTTTGTTGTTCATTTTACAATTGTAACCATTTTCATTTTGGAATATGACAGAGGAAAATTGATCCAATGCATGGTGTGGACATTGTTTGCAATTCCTTGTTATTATGATTTTATGAGTGAATGAATTCCATTATGAATACATGGAACTGTGAATGTTAGCATAAGCTTCAATTGTTTTTCTTTTGCTGAAGTAGTGCAAAGTGTGCACACATAATGCAAGGAGTTCGTTAATGGGATCTGTTTCGATTCTGAAGCTCATAAGAGATAACAAGAAACTTTCCCTTTGCAAGGAGTGCAAAGAGACTGGTGCAAGGAGTGCATGGTCACCCACAAGAACCCAAAACCTTGCATAAAGATCTGGTGCAAGGAGTGCACATATTCGAGATTCGACTAAGGGTCGAAGAGACTTGCAAGAAGTCGAAGAACCAGTAAAGGAGAACACCAGGATGGAGAAAGGAAATTATCTTCAAGGAATCCTTAGGATCCGCGTTATTGAAATCCCTGAAATGTAAGGAGTGCGCAGGAAAATCAAAGTCTTCATGATATCAATCTCAAGAGGAGTAACCCTTTTCATAAGTGTTAAAGAGATCCAAAAAAATCAAACTCGTCGAAGGAGCAAAGGTTTGAAACCTTTGAACACTCGAAAGATCTTCTAACTATGAAGATAACTTGAGAACAAGGGGAAAAAGATCTCATTCGTTCAGTCCGAACATTAGAGAATCAAAACCATCCATCAGGAGGGACGTGTGGAGAACGATCATCATTTCACTGACTCGCACCCTTGAGAAGTCAAAGGGAACAATTCTAAGAATTCATGAAGCCTGAATCTACAACTTGATCTGAGTCGTTGGATCCAGGAGGGATCTGGACCGTTGATTGTCCAGGGTGAAATATCGACATTTTGGGGATTGGGGGATCAGAGGTGATAAGTCTTTCTACTTCGCAAAATGCGAAGTTCCTAAGTCCCTGTGACTGTTGGATCGGAGGAGAGAACTGGACTGTTGATCCAGTGACATCGCAATTTCTGTTATCGGGAGAATAGAGGCGGGGAGGCTCCAAAGTCACGAAATGAGAAACACCGATTTGATCGTAGCCATCGATCAAGGGAATATCTAAGCTGTATATCTCAGGTCATCGCGATTTTGGCTATCAGGTGAATGGAGGTAGAAACACTCCTAGAATCATGAAATGCGAAAGCATGACATGCCTTTCACTAAAGCATGTGGTCACCGCCAATGGTCATAATAGGGAAAGGGCCTAGCAGAGAAGTGTTAACGCCTATTTTGTGTTGAGGTTTGAGCAACGCTCAGGAGAGTAGGCATGGGTCTCACACGACCTGGACATTTGGGGGAAGGACCTATGTAAGAGGGTTTGGGGTCTAGCAGAGACTTAGAGAGTCAATCAGAATGAGTTTATTGATCGATCCTAGACCAGGAGGTCGCGCAGCCTTTAGGAGATGAGGGGGGGTCTGCACCAAGTGGTATCAGAGTTGATTTTCATCTGTAGATTTCAGGCAAAGGAGAAAAAGGACTCACAGTTTTATTCTGTGTGTAGTAGATGGTTGACATAATGCCACCAAGGAGAAAAGTGGAAAAACCTTTGGCCAATCGAGCTGTAGAAAGTAATATGCGAGAACTTAGTGAAAGATTGGAGGCGATGGAAGCAGCATAGAGACGAGCACCTGATGCTAGAGACGTCAGCGATGTAGAGAGTGAAGAAGATGTGGGTGAAAATGTCGTCAGAGAAGCTCCATGAGAAGATATTGCCTAAGAAAACTTGCTGAGAGCAGTTTCCAGATTGGGAGGCAGAGCTAAGATAGAAGTCCCAATGTATGAAGGCAATTTAGATGCTGAAGAGCTATTGGATTGGATAATATCCATGGAAAAATATTTCGACTATGAAGACATCGATGAGGAAAGAAGAGTGAGACATGTTTTCACCAGACTAAAGGGACATGCATCACTATGGTGGGATGAACTGCAGGCTAAGAGAAGAAGCAAAGGTAAACGAAAGATAAAAGGCTGGGATAGAATGGTAGCCAAGTTGAAGGACAAGTTCATGCCCAAAGATTATCAGATCAATCTGTTTAGGAAAATGTAGAACTTGAGACAGATAGAGATGACATTTAAGGAGTACACAAAAGAGTTCTATAGGTTGAAAATCATAACTGGACAAAGAGAGAGAGATGAATAAAAGGTTGCCAGATATATAAATTTCCTGAGGTATGAAATCCAGGATGAGCTCAACATGATGTCAGTAAGGATAGTGGAGGATTCTTATCAGTTTGCGCCGAAGGCAGAGGAGAAGTTGGCCACAAAAGAAAGCCAGGGAGGGAGGGAAAAGGCCCAGTCCCAAGCAAAACAAGGGGAGTTACCCATGACAGAGCACATAAGTCTAAGGATGAGACTAAGAAACCACGTAGTCACTCTGGAAGAGGAGGAAGTTCCCGAGAAATACAGGGTGGTGGATGAAGTTCTTCTATAGGAAGAGGAAGAAGAGGATGAGGAGAAGTAAGATGTTATGCATGTGAAAAGACATGAAACATGTATTGGGAATATCCTGAGAAGAGGAAAGAAGGAGGAGGTGAAGCTCACATTTCAGAATCACAAAGAAGAGATGTTGAAGCAGAAGGAGCAGAGGATGGAAGATCCCTGATGTTGAGGAAATTTCTCTTAAAACTAGAGGCAGAAGTTGAAAGGTCAGTGTAGAGGAACATTCTCTTCATAATAGATTGCAAGGCTAAAGACAGAGTATGCAAGGTTATATTTGACAGTGGGAGAACTGACAACTTAGTATCCACAAGGATGGTGGAGAAATTGGAGCTAGAGACAACTGCACACCCGAAGCCATACAAAGTCTCATGGTTGCATAAAGGACACTAGGTTACTAAACAATGCTTGGTTGAATTTAAGATAGGAGGGTATAGAGATGAAATCCTATGTGATTTAATTCCCATGGATGTATGCCATATCCTTTTGGGAAGACCATGGCAGTTTGACAGGAATGTCATTCATGATGGGAGGAAAAATACATACACATTAGAGAAGAATGGTAGGATACACATGTTACTGCCAATAGAGGAGAAGAAAGTGAAAGAGGAGGCTAGCACAAGCATAATTCTCATGAGTGGGAAGGAACTCCTGAAAGAAGTCAAGGAAGAGCAGGAGATGCAGTTTGCTGTGGTGAGGAAACCTAGAGTGATCCTTACAAGTACTTCGATGTTGGATTTGCCTGAAGAAGTTCAGGAATTGTTGGATAATTTTGCTGACATAGTGGTGGATGAGATGCCTAACTCATTTCCATCCATCAGAAGTATCAATCACCATATTTATTTTATACTAGGAGCAAGTCTGCCAAACAAAGAAGCATACATATTAACACCTCAAGAGAATGAGGAAGTGAAGAACCAAGTCTAGGAATTGTTAGACAAGGGTTTGGTTAGAGAAATATTGAGTCCAAGTACAGTACCAACTGTGTTGAGTCCAAAGAAAGATGGAGGATGGAGAATGTGTACAGACTCAAGAGCCATTAACAAGATCACCATCAAGTATAGATTTCCTTTACCAAGAATGAATGATTTAATGGACTTCTTAAGTGGAGAAAATTTCTTTTCCAAAATAGATTTGAAAAGTGGATATCACCAGATTAGGATGAGAGAAGGTGATGAATGGAAGACCGCCTTTAAGACGAATGAAGGTTTGTATGAGTGTCTTGTTATTCCATTTGTATTAACAAATGCCCCAAGTACTTTTAAGAGCCCGATGAATGAAATATTGAAAGATTTCATTGGAAAGTTTTTGGTTGTATATCTGGATGATATACTGATCTTTAGCAGGAATAAAGAGGAGCATTTGAGGCACCTGATATTATTAATGAGAAGGCTACAATAGGAGAAGTTGTTTATAAATATGAAGAAGTCCTCTTTTATGAAGATAGAACTCATCTACTTGGGTTTTGTGATCTCTTCAAATGAACTGAATATGGATCCAGAGAAGGTGAAAGCAATCAAAGAATGGTCGTCACCAAGGAGCATGTTCTAGGTAAGAAGCTTCCATGGATTAGCAAGTTTATATAGGAAGTTCATCAAAGACTTCAGTGGAATTTGTGTGCCAATGATGGATACAGTGAAGAAGAAGCACACATATTTTAAATGGACAGAGGAGGCCGAGAGGAGCTTAAATATACTGAAGGATAAAATAACAGAACGACCAATTCTAGTCTTGCCGAATTTTGAAAAGACATTTTAGGTGAGATGTGATGGGAGTGGAGTTGTAATAGGAGCAGTTTTGAGCCAGGATAACATACCTGTTGCCTATTTCAGCAAGAAGCTGAATGAGACCAAGAGAAAATACTCCACGTATGATAAGGAGTTTTACACCATAATTCAAGCCTTGAAGAAGTGGAAACATTACCTTGTCCCACAGGAATTTGTCTTGTATAGCGATAATCATGCTTTACAATTCATAACCAAGCAAGAAAAAATGAATCAGAGGCATGCAAAATGGGTTGAGTTTATGCAAATTTTTACTTTTGTCATAAAACATATTGATAGGAATGCTAACAAAATTGTTGATGCATTAAGAAGGAGATGTTTAATTCTGCAGGAATTCCAGGTGAAGAGCTTGGGGTTTGAACACCTTAAGGACATGTATTGTGATGATATAGATTTCAAGGAAGCATATGAAGCATGTGCAAACCCTGTGCTGAGAGACATAAGACAATGGACATAGTACATGATTCAAGAGGGATTTTTGTTCAAGGGAAATCAGTTGTGCATACCAAAATGCTCAATGAGGTATAACCTTTGAAGGACAAGCATAATGGAGGATTGGCTGGACATTTCAGCCATGATAAAAAGTTTGCACAGTTGAGTAGTTCATACTATTGGCCAGGTATGAGAACATAAGTGATAAGGTTTGTGAACAGATGTAGAATCTTCCAACATGCAAAAGGAAAAAGATAAAACACTGGATTGTATCAACCATTGAAAATACTAGAGAGGCCTTGGGATGCAATAAGCATGGATTTTGTGTTAGGACTGCCAATAATGCAAAGAGGATTTGATTCCATATTTTTGGTGGTGGATAGATTTTCAAATATGGCACATTTTATCCCATGCCAGAAGACCAGTGACACAACGCATGTTGCAAATCTGTTTTTCAAGGAAGTTGTGAGACTTCACGGCCTACCCAGGAGCATTGTCTCGAACAAAGACACAAAATTTGTTGGTCACTTTTGGAGAACACTGTGGAATAAAATGGGGACAAATTTGTCCTTTAGGTCATCTTATCACCCCCAGACAGATGGACAGACTGAGGTGGTAAACAAAATTTTGGGAAACTTATTGAGGAGTATGGTCATGTTGGTCACTATAATTGCTTAATTAACTCAAACAATCAAGTTCTACATAAATTATCAACCCAGGGAAGTCTGTTTATCTCAAATATAACCACGCACTATATATGCTCAATCCCAAAAGAAAATTAGAGTTGTAGTAAAGGAAACTATGTTAATCACACTTGCCTTGAATGAACTGAAGTGCTGTCTGAATTACAGGAAAGCAACCTACCTATTGCAGATCCTTAAAGATTAATCTAAAGAATCCTGGATTACATTTAAAATAGCAATTGCAACAGGAAAGAATAACTGTTCTGTAACCAGAGAACATGACCCTTACTCTCAAAAAGAACTTTAGCACCTTAATTCTGATGAACACACTTTCATGGAAACAATAATGCAGATAAAGCTAACTCTATCTAACAGAGAATAGGGTCATCCAATTCCTTCCTTTCTATGCAGGAACCTTAAGCCCTATTTCTGATTAGCACACTTGTGAAGAATGATTGAAATCTATAGAGAACAGGATATGCTGATTCCTTCCTTTCTGAGTAGGAACCCTTAGCCCAGTCTCTGACTAACACACTTGCAAAAGTAATTGGGATCTACAGAGAACATGACCTCCTGATTCCTTCCTTTCTGAGCAGGAACCCTTAACCCAGTTTCTGGCTAGCACACTTGCAAAAGTAATTGAAATCAATAGAGAATAGGATATTTTGATCCCTTCCTCTCTGAGCAGGAACCCTTAATCCAGTTTCTGGCTAGCACACTTGCAAAAGTAATTGAAATCTACAAAGAACAGGATATTCTAATCCCTTCCTCTCTGAGCAGGAACCCTTAACCCAGTCTCAGGCTAGCACACTTGCAAAAGTAATTGAAATCTATAGAGAACTGGACATCCTGATTCCTTCCTTTCTGAGCAGGAACCCTTAACCCAATCTCTGGCTAGCCTCATAAAATCATCACACAAGATCGCTAAATAAAAAGAATTACGAATTTCATTCAATAAACTAAGACGGAGTTCAGTAGTGTTTTAGCAAAGCAGAATTCATTAAAATTAGTGTTTCAGCAAAAAGTTAATCAAAGCATAAACAGAGATTGCACTAACACACTTCTAAAACTAACGGGTGAATCTTGTAAAGAAGGTGGGCCCTCCCTTCTCACAAGACTTCCCTGAGACGGAAAAGCTTAGAGACGGATGCTCAAAACAATTTTCTATTCATCTATCAATATATCACATTACAAACTGGAATTGAAGTATGTGCCTCTCTCTGAAGCTTTCTCAATACATAAAACTTGGATCCCTCGAATGATGATTTCCTCTTATTTAAAGAGGGAACCCCTTCGATACAATTGATAAAAAATTACAATGTGTATCTGAGTCCTATCTTTAGTCGGATCTACTTTCTAAACCAGAATAGGATGTCCTAGTCCCGCGCAACAGAATACTATTACAGGTGCTGAATGAGGTATTGCTGTTATAGCTGGAGTAACAACTTCTTCTCGTTACTGCTGATTGTTGTTTCAGCATCGCAATTCGCAGGTTGTTTTAGCCACGTGAATTGTGCTCTTGACTGTGTCAGCATTCTTATGTAGGAGCGACGGTTGGTGCTTGTTAACCGTTGACTGTAACGACTTCCTTTGTGTTTCAGCATTGTCGGTCCTGGCGGTCTTCTCTGTGTTTCAGCATCTGCAGCTCTGAATTGTGTAACAGCTCTGTGTTTCAGCATCTGCGACTTTGGACTGTGTAACAGCTCTGTGTTTCATCATCTGTGACTCTGGACTGTGTAACAGCTCTTTGTTTCAGCATTTGCGATTCTGGACTGTGTAACAGCTCTGTGTTTCAGCATCAGGCTTCGAATGCTAATCTGCAGTTTGAACACTTATACATTTCTAATCAATGGTTAAGTACGAGAGTGATGTAAAATATCATGCAAAACAGATTAAACGTATAGTAATGAGAAGGGACGTTGTAAACCTTTGGAATGATCAGATAAAGTGATAGTATGAGTTTAAATATGGGTGATCAAGAGTATAATAGTGGCAAAAAGTATAGGCAAAAAGGTACATTGTGTGGTCCTAATAGGTCACTGAACACCATAATCAGTGGGATCAAATTCTGCCACAAGTAGAATTTGCATACAATGATTCACCAAACAAGAGCACTGGAAGAATCCCATTCCAAATATTGTATGGAATGCAACCCAAGGGAGTATCTGAGTTGAGGGACTTGGAACATAATGAGATCAGGAGCATGGGAGAAGAAGATTTTTCTGCAGAAATGCAGAAGCTCCATAGCCAAATCAGAGGACAATTGCAGAGTTCTAACCAGGTGTACAAACGCAGAGCTGATCAACATTGCAGAGAAATTCAATTTGAAGTAGGGGATCAGGTTCTAGCACAACTCAGGAATGAAAGGTTCCCTAGGGGAACATATAATATGTTAAAGATGAAGAAGATAGGACCCTATAAGATCTTGAGGAAGTTTGTTGCAAACGCCTACGAGATTGAAATTCCAGATGATGTGGGCATATCGCCCATATTCAATGTTTTAGACTTGTATCATTACACGAAAGATGATATAGAGGAATCAAAAGGTTAAGAGAAGATTCAGTGGGATAAACAAATGCCTATAGTAGAAAAGCACAGATGGAGAAGATTTTTGCTAAGATGATCGACAAAAAGACCAGGAGGAAGACCTATTTTGAATATTTGGTCAAGTGGAAGGGGCAACCAGTAGAAGATGCCAATTGGGAAAATGAAGCTGCTATCCAGAAGCATGGGAAGTCAATGTAGGATCTCATGGACATGAGTCCATGAATTTTTGTCAAGGGGAGTATGATGCAGGAGCATCATTGGCAATCGCATGGAGCAAGACCTATCAACGTCAAGGAATCTATATGAAATCTCAACACTGGTAGTCACAACAGATATTTTGAAGTCTGGCTTAACTCAATGCCGAAATTAATATTTGGGACATGCTTGAAATCAGGCCGAGAAAATTTGGAGGCACTATTGGACGATTACGAGTAAAGTGGGAGACTCCACTATGAATCTAGAATGCGACTGGTTGAGATAGTCGTTAGTTTAAGCTCTAGAATAGACAAGTAGCCAGGGGAAACCCTAAGAACCCTCTAAGATAAATAGAGGTTTTGTATGCTCGAATGAGGCTAGATGGTAGTTGGTTGGGGTAGATGAAATTTAGATAGAAGTTAGGAGGAGTTTTTCAGGGTTCCAATAGTTTTTGTTGTTCATTTTACAGTTGTAACCATTTTCATTTTGGAATATGACAAAGGAAAATTGATCTAATGCATGGTGTGGACATTGTTTGTAATTCTTTGTTATTATGTTTTTATGAGTGAATGAATTTCGTTATGAATACATGGAACTGTGAATGTTAGCATAAGTTTCAATTGTTTCTCTTCTGCTGAAGTAGTGCAAAGTGTTCACAAAGAACGCAAGGAGTGTGTTAATGGGATTTGTTTTGATTCCAAAGCTCAGAAGAGATAACATGAAACTTTCGCTTCGCAAGGAATGCAAAGAGACTGATGCAAGGAGTGCATGGTCACCTACAAGAACCCAAAACCTTGTGTAAATATCTAGTACAAGGAGTGCACAGATCCGAGATTCGAATAAGGGTCGAAGAGACTTGCAAGAAGTTGAAGAACCAGTAAAGGAGAATGTCGGGAGGGCGAAAGGAAATTATCTTTGAGGAATCCTTAGGATCTGAGTTATTGAAATCCCTGAAATGCAAGGAGTGTGTGGGAAAATCGAAGTCTTCATGAGATCAATATCAGGAGGAGTAAACCTTTTCATGTGTTAAAGAGATCCAAAAAAATTGGACTCATCGAAGGAGCAAAGGATCGAAACCTTTGAACACCTGGAAGATCTTCAAAATCTGAAGATAGCATGAGCGCAAGGGGGAAAATATCTCAGTCATTCGTTTCGAATGTTAGAGAATCAGAACCATCCATTAGGAGGGACACGTGGCGAACAATCTGTTAGCGTAAGAAGTCACTCCTGGATTGCTTGCAGGAGCAGAGCCCAACGCCCATCAGTTTTGTGTCACGATAGTTTGCAATGGGTGATCAAATGGGTAGAGACTCGGGAAGATATCACTCTAACTCAGGGACTGGGTCTGGTATGTAAGGAACAAAGGAGGTCTTGATTTAACTTCAGTCAATAAGTTGATTAAGAGATGAACAGGTGGAATACTTGGTAAGGAGAGTGAGCAAACTACTTCGGGAAACAGGCCTTTCGACAGTTTGTAGAAGAAAAAATCTGAATGCAAGATCCTCTTGGTTTAGGGATTCGAGAAACTGAAAGGGGACTTGACTGGATCCTCCAATTCCAAGTCGTTCAGTGCTAAGAAAATCACAAAGACCAATTAGAAACAATGCAACTGTTATAGTGATCCAACCTACATCATCCTATAACAGTTACAACTCGACTAGATCCTCCAATTCTGAGCTGCTCTAACACAGTGTAAACAAAGACGTGAAAGAAACTGGCATTCATAAGGCAAGAAGTCTCAAGAGTCCACGCATAACCAGAAATAATAGTGCTTCACTAAAGCTTTACAACCGGGAGCCTCGCTCAACCATTGATGCTTACAAAATACAAAAACTAAGTCTATATACTCAGGAAAATTCACCTAACAGAGGCGTGCTCAGTCATCCAAGGCGTGGTGTCCCTTCAGTCAAACTCGTACTGATATTATTCTTCAGGTGCCACCTTAACTGCACATGGCTCCTGCAAGGAGAGTAGCTGAGCCATTAAGTGCCGAGTTAGTGTGTGCAGACTTCTCTGGCTAGTCAAGGACTTCGGCATGGCTTCTTTGGAAAAATTGGTACACAGGACCCTCTCGGGCAGACAGCTTGCCAAATCCTCCATACCTTATACTTAATGCATGAGGAGAGGTTTCAACCAACCCCTCTCACCTTCATTTACTCCAAGCAAGAAATGGGATTGAGATCGGATCCGATGGCACCTAGAGATCGCGATGATCCCCTCTGTGACTGAACTCGACGCCTTTGGCCCTTCTTGCACAACTCTTTTTATTTTCCAAGTGACCATGGGCTGTGACCCCGCGTTCATTCTCAAAGACGCTTTCGGTGTTTGTGAATAGGAAGGGGATGATCCTTGCTCCTCACAGTCATGATGAGCGAAACGTCGAGATGGCTTAATTTGGCACCACGCATCCCTCTCAGATCCAATGGTCCTGAACTCACTCGGTGATATTGTGGGATCGGGTCCTGGACGCTCCTAGCACTTCACATTTCGGGGATATGAAGGAGTTGCTCCTTGTGTGTCGGAGTCATGATGGGCGAAAAGGCGAGGGGTCTAATCATGCACCATGTGTTCCTTTTGGATGGATGGCTGAGACTGCTCCGTGATACTGTGGGCCCAACTTTGGGCGCTTTCAATGCTTTTGGGGTTCGGGGTTTCGAGATGTAGAATGACATGGGAACCTTCACCCTTCAAAATCCCAAATGCCGAAATGTCGTTGCGATTAGATCTCGCACCACGCGTCCTTTGGGTGAACGACTGCTATCCTTTCTTGCATGCAATATAGGTGCTATCCATCGCGCTAATCTTAGCGCAACTCTGCTAATCATGATTTCCCACCGACCGTCGATCTACTTCTATGGATGAATCTGGATCGTCAACGATATATTTTCTTCCGCTTACTTGCTTGGAAGCCTGAAACGAGATTTTTCCGTGCTGCGCTTGGGCGCTTCTTGCGCAACTTGCAAACCTGAATACTCTTGTGCCCAGGACAAGAATTGTTACTAACATTAGGCTCCATGGGGGATAGATTCGTCCCTGTGATGCTCTAAGGACTCATTTTGCAGTTCCAGTGCCTTGTTGTTGGGCTATGGGGTCATTTATTTAAAACTTAAATATGAAAAGAAAAACAATATTTACAACCGCGAAAGAGCCATGTGCGGCTCAAGAGAAAAATATTTTTAGGAAATGCCCATTCATAGGGCCATTGAAAGCTTCTCGATCTTTCAAATCCCATAACCTGTAGGTATTATTCGAGAATACTTCGGAGACTTTGAAAGGCCCGATCCACAGGGCTTCGAATTTTCCATGCTTGCCTTTGTCTTATTTAGGAGCATCCCACTTCAGTACCAGGTTTCCTATCCAAAACTCTTCCTTCTTGGCCTTCTTATCAAAAACCTGCTTGATCCTTTGCTAATGATCCCGAATTCTATCCATTACCTGCTCCATGGCCTGCTGGACTTTCACTAGCTGATGAATTCTTCTGATCATGTCATCAGGCCCCTCTTGATGATCCTGGAGGAATTTTGCTACAGGAATGGCTAAATGAGAAGGAAAAATAGCCTCTGCTCCATAGACTAATTGGAAAGGAGAGACGCCTATAGATCTCTTCGTGGTCACTCGATCGGCCCATAGAGAAAATTTCAATCTTGAATGCCAGGCCTTCTTGTTGTCTTCCAACAACCTTTTGATGATCCTTATCAGGCTTTTGTTGGAGGATTCTGCTAAACCATTGCCCTGGGGATAGTATGGGGTGGAGTGAATCAGTTTGATCCTGAATTTCTCACAGAACTTGGCCAATGGATCAGCCCTGAAAGAGGCTACGTTATCAGTGACAATCTTACTTGGGTAGCCGAATCTTGTGATGAGGTCCTCCATGAATCCAATGATTACCTTGTGGGAAGCATTCCTGGTGGGGGTAGCTTCAATCCACTTGGTAAATAAATCTGTAGCAGTCAGGATCCATCTGTGCTGCCCACTGGAAGCGGGGTGAATTTCTCCAATGAAATCTAGGCCCCATTGCTGGAAAGGTCCCGAAACAACCACATGATTTAACGACAAGGACTTGAGCTGTTGTTTTCCTGCAAATCTTTGACATTTGATGTAGGCTCTGACCCTTCTGCAGACGTCAATGAACATGGTGGGCCAGTAGTATCCAACCCTGAGGATTTTGTAGGCTATGGTTTTCTAGAAATGATGCCCTCCACATAGGCTATCGTGAAATTCAACCATGATCCTGTCAGCCTCTTGCGGATCTACACATTTCAAAAGCAACCCCAGGGGGTCTTTCCAATATAGAACTTGATCGATAAGGCAGTATCTGACTGCTATGATATTTAGAGCTTTTTCCTTGTTTCTTTGCAGGCCGTCTGGATGTCGCAACTCTTGCAGAAAATATATGACATCCTTATACCAGGGACATCGAGCTAATGGGGGCTCCCTTTGAGGGTCTATTTCAGACAACTGACCCTGCTGAATTTCTGAGCATTCATTGATGAAACTTACCCCCAAAGCTTGGCAATTGGCTTCAACCAACAGCTTGGTTAAACCCTGACCTTTGATCAATTTGGTAGGCTTTATTTCTAGGTCAAATTCCAGAATCTTCGCTATCCACTTACTCCTTTTCCCGTCTATGTCAGGCTGAACAAGAATGTCTTTAACAGTGGTTGAGGGGACATAAGCGATGATTTTTGACTGTAGGACATAGATTCTAAATTCCTTGAGATCCTTTACTAGGGCATAGGCCTACTTCTCCATAGTGTCATACCTGACTTCGGCATCCCTCAATGCTCGGTTGAAATAGGAAATAGGCTTCTCTAGCCCATCCTTGTTTGTCTGTAATAAAACAACGACCACCGTGTCAGGTGAGGCAAAGGAGAAAATAACAAAATCCTTTGAGTAATTGGGACTGATAAGCATGGGGGATTCAAACATGGCCTTCTTTATTTGCTTAAAGGAATTTCACGATTCAGAAGTCCACCTCACTTCATTTCCTTTCCTTAACATGGCTGTTATAAGTTTTACCTCCTCAGCAAAGTTAGGCACAAACCTCCTCAGAAAATTAATCTTACCAAGGAAAGATTGGACCTCCTTCTTGGACCTCGGGATTGATAAGTCTTGTATCGCCTCAACTCTGCTAGGATCAATCCTAACTCCTTTCGTTGATACTATGTGGCCTAGTAACTTTCCCTTCTGCATGGCGAACAGAGATTTCTTGGGGTTTAATGAAATGCCAAAACTCCTGCATTTTAGGAAAACCTTCCTGAGATGACAACAATGTTCTTTATCAGATTTTGAGAATACTGTGATGTCATCCAGATATACGACGACAAATTTATCATTTTCCCCAATGAAATCTATGTCCATGGCACGTTGAAACGTTGCCCCTACATTCATCAATCCAAAAGGCATCTTGGCATACATGAATGTGCCCCATGGAGTGGTAAATGTTGTCTTTTCCCTGTCCTCAAGCAGAACAGAGACTTGATTGTAGCCAGAGAAACCATCGATCATGGACATCCTGGATGCTCTTGTTACCCTCTGCAGTATATGTTCCATCTTTGGTAAGGGGCAGTTATCCTTTCGTGAGCTCCCGTTAAGGTTTCTGAAGTCTACACAGAGTCTAATTTCTCCATTCTTTTTCCTTACTGGTACCAAGTTGGCCACCCACTCTGAATATCTCAGTGGTACAATGATCTGAGTTTGAAGCATCTTCTTCACTTCCCTCTCCATGATAGGTAGCAGCATAGGATTGATCTGTCTCAGATTCTACCTAAATGGATTTGCCTCCCCTTTCAACAGGATTTTATGCTCGATGAAAAAAGTGTCATATGTTTTGAGGTCTTCGTAGGTCCAGGCGAAAACATCAACAAATTCCCTCAAAAGTCCAACGTATTCAGACCTCTTCTCCTTTGTCAGACTTCTTGAAAATTTGACAAACTTGGGCTCACTCTCAATGCCAATGTTGCACTGAATAGTACCAACGTCATCCTCCGAGATTTCCCCTTTTAATGACACATCATTTCTATCAAAAAGCCTTTCCAAAGGAACTAGTCCCCTTGGAATATGGTTGCTGGGGAGCTGCATAATGTTACGGTCTGCTATTTTACTCAGAAACTTACCCCCATCAAGCTCTTCTTCAGAGACAGAGTCTTGGTCGATATGAATCTCTAAAAATTATTCGATAGTCTCCAAGAATTTCATGATCTCGAGATCATCCTCGAATACCTTCCAATGTTTGACGTTGTCAGGTATGGAAGGCCTATATTTTACTTCCACATCATATCTGAATTTGGACGGCAAGGGCACTTTAAAATTGCTTGCTGAAGTAGCCAAGGAATCTGCCACTGTGTTCTTCTCTCTTGGGAAAAAAGAAATGTTGAATGCTAAGAAGAAACTGTCAATTAAGTCCCATACCTCATTTCTGTAGCTTTTGAGTCGAGGATGCTTAGCCTGATAAGCGTTTCTAATCTGCTGGACCACCAACTCTACATCTCTGAACACTGCTACTTTCTGAATTCCCATTTCCCTTGCAGCTCTTAATCCTAGGACAAGAGCTTCATACTCTGCCACATTGTTGGTAGCTTCAAATTCTAGTTTGTATGACAAAGATATGGTTTCCTGAGCAGGTGACACAAAAAACGCCCCAGCTCCAGCGCCTTCCCTGGAAAAGGCTCCATCAAAGAACATTTTCCAGACGGGGGTGATGGAGAGAGGAAATTTATGGGAAGTGGTGGGCAACTTTATGA
>JASDQU010102004.1:130802-156358 GCA_032191745.1 Picea mariana
AAGTCAAGCCCAAATAAACCCCTCAATATCTCCCAAACTCTTTGTCACCCCTATCTGGCTACTCGGGTAGGCATAACACTCTGAAATGTTGTAATGTTATAGTGTCCCAAAATGGGGACATTACACAGAAGTTGAAAGGCCGGTCCAGAGGAACAGTCTCTTCAAAACAACTTGCAAGGCTAAGGATAGAGTATGCAAGGTTATAATTGACAGTGGGAGAACTAACAACTTAGTATCCACATAGATGGTGGAGAAATTGGTGCTGGAGACAACTGCACACCCGAAGCCATACAAAGTCTCATGGTTACAGAAAGGACACCAGGCAATGGTTACTAAACAATGCTTGGTTGAATTTAAGATAGGAGGGTATAGAGATGAAATCCTATGTGATGTAATTCCCATGGATGTATGCCATATCCTTTTGGGAAGACCATGGCAGTTTGACAGGAATGTCATTCATGATGGGAGGAAAAATACATACACATTAGAGAAGAATGGTAGGACACACATGTTGCTGCCAATAGAGGAGAAGAAAGTGAAAGAGGAGGCCAACACAAGCATACTTCTCATGAGTGGGAAGGAACTCCTGAAAGAAGTCAAAGAAGAATAGGAGATGCAGTTTGCTATGGTGAGGAAACCCAGAGTGGTCCTTACAAGTAATTCCGTGTTTGATTTTCCTGAAGAAGTTCAAGAATTGTTGGATAATTTTGCTGACATAGTGGTGGATGATCTGCCTAACTCATTGCCACCCATCAAAAGTATCAGTCACCATATTGATTTTATACTAGGAGCAAGTCTGCCAAACAAAGAAACATACATATTAACACCTCGAGAGAACGAGGAAGTGAAGAACCAAGTCCAGGAATTGTTAGACAAGGGTTTGGCTAGAGAAAGATTGAGTCCATGTGCATTGCCAACTGTGTTGAGTCCAAAGAAAGATGGAGGGTGGAGAATGTGTATAGACTCAAGAGCCATTAAGAAGATCACCATCAGGTATAGATTTCCTTTACCAAGAATGGATGATTTAATGGATTGCTTAAGTGGAGAAAATTTCTCTTCCAAAATAGATTTGAAAAGTGGATATCATCGGATTAGGATGAGAGAAGGTGATGAATGGAAGACCACCTTTAAGATGAATGAAGGTTTGTATGAGTAGCTTGTTATGCGATTTGTCTTAACAAATGCCCCAAGTACTTTTATGGGCCTGATGAATGAAATACTGAAAGATTTCATTGGCAAGTTTTTGGTTGTATATCTGGATGATATATTGATCTTTAGTAAGAATAAAGAGGAGCATTTGAGGCACCTGACATTAGTAATGAGAAGGATACAATAGGAGAAGTTGTTCATAAATCTGAAGAAGTCCTCTTTTATGAAGACATAACTCATCTACTTGGGTTTTGTGATCTCTTCAAATGAACTGAATATGGATCCAGAGAAGGTGAAAGAAATCAAAGAATGTTCGTCACCAAGGAGCATGTTCGAGGTAAGAAGCTTCCATGGATTAGCAAGTTTCTATAGGAAGTTCATCAGAGACTTCAGTGGAATTTGTGCGCCAATGATGGATATAGTGAAGAAGAAGCACAAGTCTTTTAAATGGACAGAGGAGGTTGAGAGGAGCTTCAATATACTGAAGGATAAAATAACAGAACGACCAATTATGGTCCTGCCAAATTTTGAAAAGACATTTTAGGTGAGATACGATGTGAGTGGAGTTGCAATAGGAGCAGTTTTGAGCGAGGATAACAGACCTGTTGCCTATCTCAACAAGAATCTGAATGAGACCAAGAGAAAATACTCCACGTATGATAAGGAGTTTTACACCATAATTCAAGCCTTGAATAAGTGGAAACATTACCTTGTCCCACAGAAATTTGTCTTGTATAGCGATAATCAGGCTTTACAATTCATAACCAGGCAGAAAAAACTGAATCAAAGGCATGCAAAATGGGTTGAGTTTATGCAAAATTTTACTTTTGTCATAAAACATATTGCTAGGAATGCTAACAAAATTGTTGATGCATTAAGAATGAGATGTTTAATTTTGTAGGAATTCTAGGTGAAGACCTTGGGGTTTGAACACCTTAAGGACATGTATTGTGATGATACAGATTTCAAGGAAGCATATGAAGCATGTGAAAACCCTGTTCTAAGAGACATAAGCCAGTGGACATAGTACGTGATTCAAGAGGGATTGTTGTTCAAGGGAAACAATTTTGCATACCAAAATTCTCAGTGAGGGATAACCTTTTGAAGGAAAAACATAGTGGAGGATTGGTTGGACATTTCAACCATGATAAAAATTTTGCACAGTTGAGCAGTTCATACTATTGGCCAGGTATGAGAACATAAGTGATAAGGTTTGTGAACAGATGTAGAATCTTCCAACATGAAAAAGGAAAAATACAAAACACTGGATTGTATCAACCATTTCCAATACTAGAGAGGCCTTGGGATGCAATAAGCATGGATTTTGTGTTAGGACTGCCAAGAACGCAAAGAGGATTTGATTCCATATTTGTGGTGGTGGATAGATTTTCAAATATGGCACATTTTATCCCATGCAAGAAGACTAGTGACGCAACGCATGTTGCAAATCTATTTTTCAAGGAAGTTGTGAGACTTCACGGCCTACCTAGGAGCATTGTCTCGGACATAGACACAAAATTTGTTGGTCACTTTTGGAGAACACTGTGGAAGAAGATGGGGACATATTTTTCCTTCAGCTCATCTTATCACCCTCAGACAGATGGACAGACTGAGGTGGTAAATAAAAGTTTGGGAAACTTATTGAGGAGTATGGTCACTGAACACCATAATCAGTGGGATCAGATTCTGCTGCAAGTAGAATTTGCATACAATGATTCACCAAATAGGAGCACTGGAAGGAGCCCATTCCAAATATTGTATGGAATGCAACCCAGGGGAGTATCTGAGTTGAGAGACTTGGAACATAATGAGATCAGGAGCGCGGGAGAAGAAGATTTTTTTGCAGAAATGCAGAAGCTCCATAGCCAGATCAGAGGGAAATTGCAAAGTTCTAACTAGGTGTACAAACACAGAGCTGATCAACAGCGCAGAGAAATTCAATTTGAAGTAGGGGATCAGGTTCTAGCACAACTCAGGAAGGAAAGGTTCCTTAGGGGAACATATAATAAGTTAAAGATGAAGAAGATAGGACCTTGTAAGATATTGAGGAAGTTTGCTGCAAACGCCTACGAGATTGAACTTCCAGATGATGTGGGCACATCGCCCATATTCAATTTTTTAGACTTGTATCGTTACAAGAAATATGATATAGAGGAATCAGAAGATCAAGAGAAGATTCAGTGGGATAAACAAATGCCTATAGTAGAAAAAACATAGATGGAGAAATTGTTGCTAAGAGGATTGGCAAAAAGACCAGAAGGAAGATCTATTTTGAATATCTGGTCAAGTGGAAGGGGCACCCAATAGAAGATGCCAATTAGGAAATTGAAGCTATTATCCAGAAGCATGGAAAGTCAGTGCAAGAGCTCATGGACAAGAGTCCACGAATTTTTGTCAAGGGGAGTATGATGCAGGAGCATCATTAGCAATCGCGTGGAGAAAGACCTATCAATGTCAAGGAATCTGCACGAAATCTCAACGCTGGTAGTCACAGTAGATATTTTGAAGTCCTCCTTAACTCAATGCCAAAATTAATATTTGGGGCACGCTTGAAATCAGGTCGAGAAAATTTGGAGGCACTCTTGGACGATTACAAGCAAAGTGGGAGACTCCACTACAACTCTGGAATGTGACTGGTCGAGATAGTCGTTAGTTTAAGCTCTTGAATAGACAAGTAGCCAGGAGAAACCCTAAGAAACCTCTAAGATAAATAGAGGTTTTGTATGCCTGAATGAGGCTAGTTGGTAGTTGGCTGGGGTAGATGAAATTTAGATAGAAGTTAGGAGGCGTTTTTTAGGGTTCCAATAGTTTTTCTTGTTCATTTTACAGTTGTAACCATTTTCATTTTGGAATATGACAGAGGAAAATTGATCCAATGCATGGTGTGGACATTGTTTGCAATTCCTTGTTATTATTTTTTTATGAGTGAATGAATTCCGTTATGAATACATGGAACTATGAATGTTAGCATAAGTTTCAATTGTTTCTCTTCTGCTAAAGTAGTGCAAAGTGTGCACATAGAATGCAAGGAGTGCATTAATGGGATCTATTTCGGTTTCGAAGCTCAGAAGAGATAACATGAAACTTTCCCTTTGCAAGGAGTGCAAAGAGACTAGTGTAAGGAGTGCATGGTCACCCACAAGAACCCAAAACCTTATGTAAAGATCTAGTGCAAGGAGTGCACAAATCTGAGATTCGAATAAGGGTTGAAGAGACTTGCAAGAAGTCGAAGAACTGGTAAAGTAGAATGTCGGGAGGGTGAAAGGAAATTATCTTTAAGGAATCCTTAGGATCTGAGTTATTGAAATCCTTGAAATGCAAGGAGTGCACAGGAAAATTGAAGTCTTCACAAAATTAAGATCAGGAGGATTAAACCTTTTCATGTGTTAAAGAGATCCAAAAAAAACTGGACTCGTTGAAGGAGAAAAGGTTCGAAACCTTTGAACACCTGGAAGATCTTCTAACTCTGAAGATAGCGTGAGTGCAAAGGGGAAAAGATCTCATTCATTTGGTCCGAACATTAGAGAATCATAACCGTCCATCAGGAGGGACGCATGGCAAATGATCAACATTTCGATGACTCACACCATGGAGAAGTCAAAGGTAAGAATGCTAAGAATTCACGAAGCCCAAATCCATGACTTGATTTGAGTCGTTGGATCTAGGAGGGATCTGGACCGTTGATTGTCTAGGGCGAAATATTGACATTTCGGGGATCGGAGGTGATAAGTCTTTCAACTTCGCGAAATGTGAAGTTCCGAAGTCCTCATGACCATCAGATTGGAGGAGAGAATTGGATCGTTGATCCAGTGCCATTACGATTTCGACTATCGGGAGAACGAAGGAGGGGAGGCTCCAAAGTTGCAAAACGCGAAACATCGATTTGATCGCAGCTGTTGATCAAGGGAAGATCTAAGTCATAGATCTCGGGTCATCGTGATTTAGGATATCGGGTGAACAGAGGTAGCAACACTCCTAGAATCTTGAAACGTGAAACCATGATGTGCCTTTCACTAAAGCACATGGCAACCACCAGTGGTCACAAGAGGGAAAGGGCCTAGCAGAGAAGAGTTAACGCCTATTTGGTGTTGAGGTTCGAGCAACGGTCAGGAGAGTAGTCGCGGGTCTCATACGACCTGTGCATTTGGGGGAAGGACCTATGTAAGTCAGTTTGGGGTCTAGCAGAGACCCAGAGAGTCAATCAGACTCAGTTTCTTGGTCAATCCTAGAACAGGGGTCGCGCAACCCTTAGGAGAGGAGGGGGGTCTACACCACCTAGTTTGGGGGTGACTTTTTGTTGAGATTAGGAGTAATAAGTCTATGGTTGGGTGGAATGTCCTTCCCAAGCAGCTGGTTGCACAACTGCTTTAAAAAAATATGTTTTATTTGTTTTTCTATGTTAATTTATGAGTTTAACTTATGTGTGTTTTATTATATGCATGAGAATGAGTTATATGTTGTTGTGATGAAATTGTTAGTTGCAGTTACATTTTTAACTAGTATGGAATGTTGCATGATTTTGATTGTCATGTTGTTCATAAATCGATGTTTAAATGTATCTGTTAATCAATTTTTAGTGATAACGGTAATGAATTTCGGTGTAGTGCTCGAATCATCGCATGTGCTAGAAATAATTGGTGTGCATATAGTACAAAGCATGTTGCATGTGTGTTGTGAATAATGGTCGTACACAATACAAGGGACGTTGCACACATGGTTTTCTTAGTGAGGAGGTGGCATTCATGTTCACTAGAATGATGTAGATGCATTTAAATAATTGTTATCTACAATGGTTAAATTTTTGTATAATTCGTAGCCGATAAGCTACAAAAAGTTGAATAGTAGAAAAATTTTAAATTTATATGTGTATTCCACAATTAATGTTCCTCGGTTAATATGTGGGAAATTATAGTATGCCTTGGCCCCATCTAAAATTTGTAATCCTCAAAAAGTTCTTTCCAATGAGCTATCGTGTGCCCCAAATGGAGGTCATATGCAAAAGTTATTCCCCTGGGAAGTTGGCATATTCACTAACCACCTTGGGGCCCATAATACTTTTGGTGCTTCATCTTCCAGGGTTAGGGTTTTGATGTTTAGGGTTATTCCTTTAGGATTAATGATATAATTCTCTTCTCGACCTCTTTGTAATCATATTTTTGTGAATGATCATAACCGACATCTATTCTCTTCAAAGATAAGCTACCATCATTCTGGCTAGTTTGTGTTTTACAATATTCTAATATGTTATTAATTAATAGAAGTTGGGTTTCATTGTATTGTTGTACTCTCTACTATATTTCTATGTGTTCCATTTCATTCTCAATATAATTTGGATCATTAAGACATAGCCCAATATCAACCTTACATTTCTTAACCAACTACTCTACCCCTCTTTTAATACCAAAAGCCATTAGACTAGGTTGAAATCTTCTTGACTACTTGTAATCATCCCACAAATAGATAATATATTATATGAAATAAAAATTTATATTTCTCTTGGATCTATAAATAATGAAAAACATACACCACTGATCTTACTTGTTGTTAGCACGTGAAATGTTCAACAGTCAAAAATTCTGACCTTAGTCCATGTAAGAGTCTTAGTGTCATGATAATGTTCATCATCATGAACAGAATAGGAGTCAACATTGGTATCCTAAACCATGGAAATTTTCAAGTTTGTTATACCAAAGGAGAAATTTACAGTTTCCTCTTGCAACAGTAAGCTATCCACTATATTACTGTGCACTGCGAAATGGCACTGTGAACTCTATGTTTTCTGATAAATAAAACCAGTTTTAGTTGATATTCGTCTAGGGCCGAGGTTTTAACTAGTAAACTCATATGTTTCTCCTCAGACGTGGAAAATATTGCAAGTCTTTCACAAAAATCTAGTTCAATTCGCGCTACAAATTGGCATTGTGAACTTAACCAATGCGTTGCAAACCCTTTGTTTTACACATAGCTGCTTCAATTTCTGCTTATCTGCAGTTTTCATCCAAGTTGGATTTATGTTCTTCTTTTATCACCTCCTAATTGCATCTTGTTCATCCTCCAACTGTTGTTGTGCATACAATTACAACTTAAGTAATGATCTTGGGTCTTGAGCTAAATTTAACATCTTCATATGATTTCTCCATGGTTACTTCATGTTTCAAGAGGTTTGTAGTAGGCTATGGAAGTTTTTTCCCAACTTCTTATGCAAATTTTTAAAGTTTGGAATCATTTTGGAGGTGAATAGGAACCTACATGAAAGTTCCCAACGTGTGTTGTGAAAGGCATTGCGAACTGATAATTTGGGACAGTTTGTAGCAATTAGCACACAACATAGTCATTTTTTAATCATAACTTTTAAATGTCGATCTGGGTTCTTCTGAAGTTTTTTGTGGAGATGAATCATAATATCATGGACATGCTGGAAAAAATTAGCCTAACCCCGTTTGTATTTTGGGAGAAATGTTTAAATCATCACCTATAGGAAAGTTCACAGCACATGTTGTCAAAGGCTTTGTGAACTCTAACAGATTGATAAATCCGAGTTGTAGGAGAGTTGGCACCTATCTAAGGGGGTTTGAATGGTTTCCTAGGAGGTAGTTTGACATGTTTTATATCATCAGATCAAGTAACATGACTTTTTTCAAAAGGCATTTATCACAATAGACAAGATCCAAAAAAATAGGAATTTGTTGTGTTTTTGTTGGAATGTTTTGAAACAAACTCCTAAATGGAGGAGGATCCTATGTAGCTCCTTGGTTTCGACCTCATTAGAGTAGAGAGAGATAATTCACCATATATGAAGGGGATTCTGATAAGGACAGGGTTGGATTCATGATCCAAGAGAGGAGAGAGTTGGAGGAGCATTTTAGTTGCTCATTTGTAAGCCTGAGGGCATGTTTGTAATCATCATTTGTGCCATTAAAGATTCATGAGAGTTGTTTATCAGATTGTATTCTTTGTTTTCCATTTCTCTCGTCATCATTTTGCTTGAATATATTGCAAGTTTTGAGGATCATAGTTTCCATTGATTGATGGATTCATGAACAACAGAGGATCAGTTGTATCTTTCCCATTAAATCATTGTTTATTGTTTAAGAAATATTTAATCTATTTGCAGAAAGGATCTTTGTACAATGGGTGTTCTTACTTTTGTCATATTCTCTATGATTCTACTCATAATTATATATCCCTTTTGTCTGGTATATAGTTTGATTGCCTTTGATCTATAGGATGTTATGACTCCAGGCCCAATGGAATGCCTCTACAGATAGTTTGTTTCCCTCTCCCTTTCTTACTCAATCTTGTTGATTCACTCAAGTATAAACCTATTTTAAATCATTTATATTCTGATGGGTACTAGGCTTACACCTACAATAGTCTAGATGTGACTTCTAGTGCTAACACCTATCATCTCGAGCATAATCGACTAGTTCTTAACTTAGCAACTGTTCAATACTACATGAATCCTATGGGATCTACCCAAATTGTTAACAATGGTATGGATCTTCTCTTGAAAAACTCCTCTATCTACATGTGGACATTCTCTATGAAATGTTTCCCCTCCACATGTCCACCAACCCCCCTATAATGTTTCCTCCAATTCCAAAACTATGTGAAGGTAGATCGACTACTCTATAGAGTCTTCTATGGTATAACACTTCCATGTTGCATTGATGGCCTATATGGTGGCCTCTAGCCTCTACAATACTATCTATGGGTCCCTGTTACATGCTCACATGGTGCATCTTTGCACCCTACCACTGGTCTAGGTGTACGAATTAAATAAGCACCCCATCTTTGTCCTCTTGAATCTAAAGGTATATATGGTCTCGATTGACCACCTCCTATATGTTCCTCCTCAATTGTAACATACCCAACCACCCACAGGCTGGCCACACTACTTCAAATTCTAATAAATTTTTAATTAATAAAGAGGCATGGAATATTCACATGCAAAGATCAAGATTCATGGTACAACATAAAAGGAATGAATATAATTCCATACACATCAATAACCAGGAAGAATGCATATTATAAACATGAATATCAGAGATAATAATTAATACACAGTGGAAATAAATATACAGGTAAATGAAACCATGACAGAGAGAGATTATCTTTAATGAAACAAATCACCAACTAGCTGTAGACCAAGGACATTCTACCCAACTGTAGACATTGTTGTTCCAAGTCTCAACAATAGTGTCACCCTCGAGATAGGGATATGAATCCACAAGGACGATTCCAGGGTGTCTCTTAGCTCCCCAAACCAGTCATCACTCAAGCTCTTCTAGGATTCTCATCACATGGTAATCAAAAGTGCACCAACTCTCTTCTCTCTAGCCTGCAAAACCCAAGAGAATAGAGCCCCTTCTCTGCTACATAGTCCCTCAGGCTACCCACCTCCTTCCAAGGACACAGTGCATCTAGTCAAGAATCTCCATGTCATGACACTCATGATTCACAGTTGTGAGCGAAAATTAACACATGTCAATGCATCTCAGACATGTAGGCATTAATTCATGGATGGAATACATCATCAATCATTACAACCAACAAAACAATGGCTCCTCTCCAACATTTTGTTTTTCTTTCCCAAGCCAAAATCAAAATGAATGAGGAATTAAGAATGGGTGAACGAGTGAATGGAGATTCTAAAAAATGAACAATGAACAATGAGTGAACCCCCCAATAGCCCAAAGATAGGTTTATATATTTACATGGAAATCAATAACCACATGACCTTCCCTAAGAAGATCATGTAACCACTTCTCTCAATTAAAACAATTATGGGTAAATAAAATATAATAAAATACTTATCCCCTTAAGCTCCCTCTCTCATGGAACCATATCCCCTTATAAATCTTTTCCTTATCCATCTATAATCCATCAATACATTTTATTATTAATTATGATCAAAGCATTACATTTCCTGGGCTCGCTAGCCTCTTTTAATTGTTTGGGCTCTCTGGCCTTTCATCAAATAAAAAAATACATTATTTAAATATGGGCAATCAAAACTGGGGTATTATAGTCTCCTCCCCCTTATTTTGGCACTGTCCTCAGTGCCTATACAAAGAAAAAATTCAAAATTATTCAAAATGTTGTGGGTACTCTGCCCACATGGCATCTTCATGATCCCAAGTAGCATCTTCAGGACCATAGTAGGTCCACTAGACTTTTACCAGCTCTATAACTCGATTCCAGAGAATTTTGACTTTTATGTCCATTATGCACACTGGATGGACCTGAAAGTCTCCCTTTGGCTCTACCTAAATCAGCTACCAATCAAAAACATGGTTAGGATAAAGTACATATTTTTTTATCAAAGAGATATGAAATACATTATGCACATTCATGGAAGCAAGCAATGCAAGCATGTATGCAATTGGCCCTATTCTGTCCAATATCTCAAATGGACCACAGAATTTGGCTGTTAGCTTTGTACAACTACCCAACGTCAATGATCTTTTATTGGGATTGACTTTAAAAAGAATATGCTCCCCCACTTTAAATTGTCTAGTTGTCATGTTCTTTTCTGCATAACTTTTCTATCTATCTTGAGCTACCTTTAAATTTTTCTTAATTCTAACCATCTAGTCTTCCATATCCTTGAGAAATTCTAGCCCAAGTACTACTTTTTTTGTTGGGTTGTCCCAACTCAGTGGAGTATTTCATCTCCTACCATACAAAACTTCAAATGGGATCATTTTCAATGAATCTTGATACCCATTATTATAGGAAAACTCAACCAAGTGCAAGTAATCTTCCCACTTAGATGGCTTATCCATCACATACATTCTCAACATGTCTTCAATTACTTGGTTGACTCTCTCTATATACCCATCTGAATGTTGATGGTATGTTGTGCTAAATTTAATATTTGTACCAAATTCTTTAAGAAATTCCCTCCATTAATTTGAAGTAAACTTTGTATCTCTATCTGAAACAATTTCCTTAGGTATCCCATGCAACCTAGAAATCTCCCTCATGTAAATTTCTGCAATATTAGTTGTTGTATGAGTCATTTTTATGAGAAAAAACTGAGTAGCCTTTGTCAATTTATCAACCACTACCATTATTGAATCATGTTTCCTTTTTTCCCTAGGAAATTTAGTTATAAAATCAATGGTTACCACTTCCCATTTCTTCTCTAAATTTGGTAATGGTTGTAGCAAACATGTTGGGTTCCTACACTCAGCCTTCACTCTCTGACATTCCATACATATAGCAATGTAGTTAGAAAAATATTTCTTCATTCCTGGCCAACCTTCTTCAGTGTGTCTTCTAATATTCCTCCAAATTTCACTCCTTGAATCATTCCTTAAAAGGATTTATAGAGAAAATGGCAGACCTTGTTGAATTATATCCTATTCTAGAGAGAGAACTTGTACGGAATTCCACATACTCAATATTTAATATATTATTCTGAAAATATCACAAAAAAAATAGTACTGCAATATTTCCATTTCAATTGGTCTCATATCATTTTGATTCTCTATGAAGAAGTTATGACTATTTTACCGATAACACCCGTTTAAAACTAGTTTCATGACTAGTCAAAATCCTTGTCTTCCACATAGTGTATATCCAAAATTAAAACAACCCAAAAGCTGAAATTTCTACCATGGGTACCTTAATATGTCTTCTCAACATCCTCTGAGTTTCACTATCTAAATCATTCTCTAAAAAACGTTATAGTGAAAATGGTAAGATGACCTGTAAATAAAATACCTTAGAACACATCATCAAAAACTTCATCCTCCCTTGAATTTTTGTCTTTCTTTACCTCACTTGGACTTCTTTTCCTCCAAAATGTATTCTCAAAAGTGAATACATAGAAGTGATTTGAAATTGACTCTTCTCTGTGTTTTAATGGGAAATTTATTAATGACATGCAATTGCCATGCAACTCATGATGGCATGCAACTCACATGCAACCTGTTATCTTCTTTTTACTGCCACTTTACTTTGAAATGCAACTTTGTTCAAGGGTTGACATAAATGAAAACCAATCTAAAATTTCGACAATATTTTTCAATAATGGCATGCAATAATTAATTATCCATGCAATAATTAATTAATCTTTTTCGATAATTAATAAATCCTTGCAATAATTAATATTTCAACAATTAATCTTTCAACAATCGCATGTTGCAACCAAGTTGATTGGTCAAGCTTCTTTATGACCTTCTAGAGGCTTCTATAATATCCTTGAGGGTCCTCCAACTTCACAGACCCGTATATCCTCAACCATGAGGAACTACGTGGCGTACCATATATCACCAGAAATGGCATGAAACATACTATCCATCTTTGATAGTCTTACTTGCAAGTATACTGACCTTCATGTCTTGGGTTCCATGACCATATATCAAGGGAACCTTTCAATTAGATGTCCACCATCACCAACACATGCCTTTACCAAGAATGTATCAAAGTCACCAACATACTATCACAAGATATGTGCATGTACCATACCATGTACCAAACCTACCTTGCATCAACCATGCACCAAACCTTAACAATATGTCAATATCAATGGTAGACCTCTAACATGACAACCAACTTTCCAACGATCTAGTCCATATATTTGGGGCTTCCAGAATTCTCCAAGGGTTGACATTAATCTCCAATATCACTCTCCAAGGGTTGACATCAATGACAACCAACTGCCCAACAATATCCCCCTTTGGCATTGATGGCAACACCAACATTGATGGAAACACTTAGACATGGCAACACCATGCTCATGCTCCCGGTTTGACCATCGATCCTCATCAATTTTTGTATCTCTCCAACTTTTATATCAATGGAAAAGGGTATCTCCCTTGGGGTTACTCCCCCTATCTTCATGCCTCTGTTCTTTCTCTTCACATGTTTATGTTCTTTCTCTATGGATCTTTATCTTACTCCCCCTTTGATATCTTGTAAAAAAAGGTTAAATCTCTCTCTGGGGATACTCCCCCTATTCAATATTCATGTTTCCTATGAGTCTCCAAACCAAATGGCTCATAACAATATCTGCTTTGATGCGGAGTAATCTTTCTCTTCATCATTTTCCTTTTCATCCTCTTCACGAAGTATGATATATTTCTCTTTGCCTCTTGATTCATCATGATTTTTCATTGCTACAATTCTTGTGAGTGTGATCTCTAGGACCTATGTTTCATTCAGTTGTTCTTCTTGTTTTTGTTTCTTCTCAAAACCTTCTTGTATCTGACATCTTCCTTTTTTCTTGTACATTTATCTTGATCTTGTACTGTTGAAAATTGTTACGAGGAAAATCTCTTTATGGCATGGGGTAAACCACAATAGACAAAATGGCATGTATAAATAAACTCTAATCCCAAGTATTATATATAAATGAAATGCTAACAAGACAAGGCCAAGAGCCTACCTTGTCCAGATGTTTAATAAAGACCATCGTTGAGCACTCAGCTCAAAGCTTTATACCTACAACTTGTCCTCAACAACCAAGATACACAAGCATATGGTGAAAATATATAATGTTAGCATATAGATTAGCATAATCCATTAACATACATGAAAAATACACCCATGGAATAATAATTCGAATATTTGCAAGATATCAATTGGACAAGAAAATAGTATTTCTATTAAAAAAACTAGCAGAAGTATATAGGTGACAAAATTATGTAACGACACATATCAAAACAGAGAAACTAAGTCCCTCCAGTTGGGCCTCCACCACTTCAATCCTCCACCAAAGGAAATATCATATAAAGGATCCAATGAGCTTCTCCATCAGAAATAAGGAAGAGCTTGGGGGATGAGCAAGGGGTTCAGATTTTCAAGGACAAAGGGATGTCGGCTCAATATGAAGTGAAATTTCTCCAGAGTGTCTTTTCTCTCAAAGTTGAATTGTTCAATTTCTCAAGGCTTGTATATAGCTCAATTTATATCCTTCAAATGGAACTGAAGGGTCGAGTCAGAGAATTTCCGGTATATGGAAGGTCAAGGATCATGGATCTCGTGACATGGCATGGAAACCCAACATAATTTTTAATTTTGAGCACCAAACCTGATGTACGTGGGTTGTAGTGGAGAAACCTGCATATACGCTTGTTGTCTAACTAATAGGGAACATATATGTGGAAAACTGTTCCTTTTTGGCTTTGGAAGGTACAAAGGGGGACTTCAAGTCTGCATAGGGAAATGGAAAGGCAATCCAAGCAAGTTGCATGGGGTGAGGAAAAATTTGTTTTAATAGATTCCCCCTAATGTGGGAGGTCAAAGGAGTATCCGTGATGGATGAAATACATTATAATTCCCATAAGTGGAGTAATGGAGACTCAGCTAGAAGTGATAGTTACTCATGAGAATATTATAATCCATAATGAATTTGTACACATGGTTTCCAATCTGAATTACACTGTAGATCCATGTGGAAATATATCAAGTAGTTGCTCATGGCCATGAATAGGAAATACAAAGTGCTATAGCTTGTCATAGTCATGAACAAGGCACAGTGGAATCCAGTCCCAAAATCAATCTGAAGATACCCATATACAATGGAGTACAATATGATCTCCCATGATCACCGAAGTTATATAAGTATTGGTCCAATGAAAGACAACAATAGATTAGGAATGTTAATACTGTAACTTGGAGGTCTTCTACACTATTCGTCGAAGGTGCAAGTCTACATCATATGAATAGAGGAGTTGAGTTCGAACATAATGAGACTTCATTTGATTACCGATCATTCAGGTATATCGTTAATGAACGCGAGACAACCTACCGATAATGAAAGTAGGTATCAAGGCACTGAGTACATTCTACAAGTGTGAATAAGGGTGTTGAGGTCGAACACTTGAATAATCCATAGATCAAGAGATATTGATGTATTCCCAACTGTCGATTGCATGAAAATTTTCCATTGATGACTGCAAGCCTCTAGGTACTCATAAGACTCTAGGTCTCATTTCCAGAATAGACGAGTTGAAGTCGATGGAAGGAGACCCATTGAAAGGAGAGAATTAGGACATCTTTCATGAGTCAACACGAGGTACAAACCAATAGCTTGATTATGAGGAACTCAGACGAACATGATGTTCATGAAAAAATGACCCTGTGCATCTCCTATGTGCACTAGATGCAAGTAGTGCATAAAAGAGACCCTTTGGATAGAAGCCAATAAAAAAAATTTCCAACAAAGGCAAGGAAACCACCAATAAGGCTAATGGAATCCAAGAAACTGTATGAATCCCAATGTGTGAATATATTTCTTGCCGTCAAACACAAGGGAAACCCCCCAGTCAGCGACCAATGAGGAGATGTCAATTGTTAGTTTCAAGGTTACCTACCCATAATGAAAGTAGCACCAGGGTGCATGGTAGGACTACAACTTCATGCGACTCTAAGATATATTGAAGGTATGATTGACATGCAAATTCAAGAGTTTAGAGAAATGTCCAACACATGCTTATAGACTTCCTTTGAACAAGAGAATGAGACATATGGACAACTCAGGCAACATAGACTTGATGATAAAATTTTGTGATGTAGGAGGCAACAACAAACTCTCCATAGGGACTGGAAGAATAACTAGTCGGATGAGTAAACTCTAAGTAACGAGCTCAACCTACTAAGGTCATGCTAAACCCAAACTTTGGGTGACAGTGGACTCAAAATTTTGTTCTCTGTTCAAAGAAGACACGACTGTTGCTGATATGAGATAATATTATTTTCTCACCCATAATTTTTTGTTTTCATAGGAAAATAAATGTTATGATACATGAGAGGAAACAAGTTTCATGAGTAAGCAACTAGTTCCAAATGGTGGAACATATCTATGCTCAATGCAAGGAAGTGCATGCGGGACATGGATACTCGGGGGGATGTTTCTTCTTAGGGTACAGGGTGTCAAGATGCAAAGGATATATAAAAGGCTCTTCTTGGCTAGTGATGAAAATTGTTGAGGTAAGAGGCTTATAACGAGAAAGAGGGAACCATAAATAGGCTCACTACTACAAGCAGGATGATAGAATTTGATTACAACTTAACTTCCATAGAATGTCATTTTTCATAGATTTAGTCCCCTAGGCCCGAAAAAGTATAAAATAATTATGAGGAAAACTCTTCTAGCCAATGGTGACTAGAGTATTCCTTTTTCTTAAGTAGTCTAATTGATCTAAAAAAGGGTTAAACTTACACCAAATAGATGTCCTTTCAAATACATTTAATGAGTGTGAAAGAGACAAGTTCACTCAAAAATATTTTTCTCTATTTAGAGAGTCAGAAAAGAGCTTAACCAAGACATGGGGGGAGTCCCATAGGTAACGGTCAGAATGCTTATGAGTAAGAATATGGGGTTTTAATGCAAAGTCATATTGAAACTATATGGAACTCTCGGTCCTATGGAATAACTTATGCATAGGCACCAAATGATACAAAGGTTCTAACTAGGGAACCCATGTTTGGTAAGCCTCTACAACTTAATAACAACACTTTTAGTAATAGTAAGAAGGTTATGTGTCGCTAATAAATAGGTGTGTACCTAGGGCATATGGATCATGGTCATAGAATGATGCAAGAATGAAAAATAGAGGGACAACCTATCATATATGTTGGTGAAATAATATACCTACCGAAAGCATGAATAGACAGTATGATGTTGGAAACCACAAAAAATCCTGGACAAAACCACCAAAAACCAATTCTTTCCACTGCACTATTAATCCATAAGCCAAAAAATTAACACAAACTATATGAAGTGGGTTAAAAACAAATCTACTAATAGTAAAAATAAACCATTTTACCATACCATTTGAGTTGTTTCACCCACATAGTTCATTTTAAACCATTTTTTCCACGATCTTCAAGTTTCGATTGCGGGAGCTACGATCAACAGAATCAGTAACCGTCTGGACCAAATATGTTTCCATCACTTTTATTTCAATTTCAATGGTTTAAGTTTCAATTTTAGGCCCCATTTTTTTAGTATTAGAGGGCATAATATGGAAATTAGGGCGTATGCAGGTGACAGTTCATCAGGTCGCATATACAACCCCATATACCTAGGAAAAGCTAAGCATGCATGTGTATATGCATCCCTATATGCGACTATTACCAAGTTGTCCCATGTACAAGTCTGTGAACACATTTTTGAAAGGTTTTAACTTAAAAGATGGATTTTCCTTTGCAGGATGGTGATTGAATGGAGGGAGAGGGAGAATGAAGAAATAGATGCAGCAGTGGGAAGGGATGCAGGGGCCCAAAAATATTAAAAAATATGTGGCCTTTATAAATTTTGGGCTCTCAAAGGAATGAGAGCTCAAGTGAGGTTACTCTAGTTTCTAGTAAACTACTAGGATCCGGAGACAGAGTCCTTCAACCTTGATGGGAAACCATTGAGGATTGAAGTGGATGATTTATGTTATATCACAGGATTGTCTCTTCGAGGCGAGGTAGTGAATCTCAAGGCTCGAGGGGCTGGGGGTGGTATGACTATGGAGGAGTACATTTCCACCCACTGTGTTGCAGTAATAGATAAAGTAGGGAGCCAACTCCCAATCAGGGAAATCAAGAAACTAAGTTTAAATATCATCATTCTTGTACTTACATAGATTTTTGGGTTGGCCTCATTGCACCAGACATCAAGGCCACTCATGTTTTATGCAGTGGAGTGTTTAAGACCCACTATTTATGACTAATGTACCTCACTGTTGGCTAACATGAAGAGCTAGTTGACGGATTGCAAACAAGGGAAAAAGAGAAATTTCATATTTTCATCCATTATTTGTAGTTTTTTCTTTGAGTGGGTTCCAGGATTGAGCCCTAGAGTAGAGATTACTCCACATGGATAGTGTGATCCAACCATGTCATGGTAGACCGATGTGATGAGGTGGCTAGAAGGTGGTAGGGTGCCAACCCCTACAATGATGAGTTCTTTTTCTGGTGGCGCTGACAGGTCATATCCATGGATGACTACTCTTATGGTGGGATCGAATACAGAGAGGATCCAGACATGAATTTGCCACTAGGTTTCTCCTACGGTGATATTGGTAAGAAATGCTTTTATATATTTCATTTTTGTGTTTTTCCATGAAAATAAAAAACACAAATATTTTTGTATGGTATCAAGTATTAATAATTTCTTTGTTACGCAGATGTTGTTATAACAACATTTGTCTCACCCATGCAACTTTCTTAGAAGGCATTTTCCATTTCTCTATGCAGACTTGAAGTCCATTTTTGCAATTCCGAGATCTAAAAATCATATTTTTCCACATATACATGCCCTAACAGCTATACATCATGTATATACACAGGTTGCACCATTACAACCGATGTACATCAAGTTTTGTGCCCAAAACTAAAAAATGGTGTCGGGTTTCCATGTCACGTCATGAGATGCATGATCCTTGAACTTCCATATACTGGAAACGTTCCGACTCATCCCTTTAGTTCCATTTGAAGGTTATAAATGGGCCATATCCAAGTTGTGGAAGAGGGAGAAGAATTCAACTTTGAGAGAAAAGTTACTCTGGAGAAATTATTCACTTCATATTGAGTCTACATCCCTTTTTCCTTTTAATTCTGAACACATTGTTCAGCCCCCAAGCTCTTCCCTATTTGATGGAGAACCTCATTGTCTCTCTTATATGAGATTTCCCTTGGTGGAGGATTGAAGTGGTGGAGGCCCAGCTGAAAGGGACTTATTTTTTTGGTTCCAAAATGTGTTGACACGAAAGTTTGTCATTCATACACTTTTGTTGATCATATTTTAATAGAAATACTCTTTTCTCATCCAATTAATGTCTTGCAAATATTTGAATTGTTATTCCATGAGAATATTTGTTATGAATATTGATGGATTATGATATTATATGTGACAACATTATATATTATCACCATATGCTTGCATATATTGGTTGTTGAGGACAAGTTGCAGGTGTATATATTTGAGTCGAATGCTCAATGGTGGACTTCATCGAACGTCTAGACAAGGTGGGCTCTTTATCTTGTCTTGTTATCATGTTTGTTTATATATCATACTTGATATTAGAGTTGATTTCTGCAGTCATTTGAGTCTGTTGTGGTTTACCCCATGCCATAGAGTGATTTTCCTCGTAACATAATTGGTGACCATACTGGGGATGGAATATTCTTTTCGGGGTTTGGAGTTTTTTTCTCCTTTGATTTCTCTCAGTTAGCTTGAGTTTTCCTTTCATCTTATTGCTTGACATCATATTTTCATTTTGAGTCTGATTTTCTTGGCCTTATCCTTAACATGATAGTGATTTAATACATATACATAGGTTTTCCCTTCATAGACATGTACATACGCAAGTTGTCATTCTATAGGGCGTGTACATATGCAGGTTTTTCTTAAACAGTCGCGTGCATCATCCTTGTTTTCTTGATTTCTGAGTTTGGTGTTTGCTGGGTAAGTTTTGATGGTTTTTTAGTCTTCTTGGGTCTCCGTCATGATTGTTAAGTGCTTGCATAGTGATAGGAAACCTTTCTTTGGTTGAATTTTCAGGTAGTTTTTCTTTCTCATCATATTTCTCATTGGTTGTCCTTGCATCTTGGGATGGGTGTTTGCCTCTTGATATCCTTCTTGGTTTTTCTCTTTTTGATTACAGTACGGTTTATATATTAAGCCATTCTCCAGTCTTTGCATTTTCATTTCTTTATATTGAAAATAAAAAAAAATATACATTTATGGAATTGGATGTTTTATGTTCTTATTATTGATCTTGATACATGTATGGAAAGATTGCATCTTATTTGAAATTGCAGAGTTGAATTGAAAGTTGCATTTTTTGAAAAGCTTATCATTTATTGAGAATTGAAGTTAGGAATTTGCATTATATTCGTAGTCATTTCTTTCACTTGCTGAGTCATAACATCACCAGTTTCACGACCACATCTTTTGAGTAAACAAAGCCACTAAAAGTAACACTGATAAATTTAAAATTGATTAGAAACGATTTTATTTTTTAGGGTGCACAAACTAGCTTAAGATTTAGAGCCTTGGAATAGGATTTTGTGAGTTAACTTCTCCAAGGCTATTAAACTAAACTTATGTGTCTAACTAAGAGAGTGGTGAAATCCATTGTATAATTGGTGACGTCGGGAAGCTCTGCTCACACCGGAGTTAAGAATGAGGTCGTGTGAAGTTGGTTGAAGGGATATCCCTCTAATACCTTCTTAGCGTAAGATGTATTTTTGGGGATATATTCGTATCTAGGGGTATTTCTAGCGCCTTTACCTATGTGAGAGGTGGTGCTTTCAATATTTCAATCTTTGTTTCCCTACCCATACGTTGGACCTGACCTATGACCGGTCCAATGTGCATTGGTTATGTCATGGTGGATTTAGTTTCTTGACATAGGTAGCCACATAGGTTACTTGCAGGGGTTATTCTGCAGGTACCCTGGGTCAGATAAGGGTCGGACAACACACAACCTTTATGGAGGATTACCTCTCTGGGGGGATTTGACCGATTTCACTGTTAAGCCCATGAGGGCCCTTATAACTGATTCTTATACCTCCGATATTTTTAAGGGAGTCTCAGATCCCTCTTGGGCAAGGCATACCTACTTTAGAGAGGGAGGCCCCTTTCAACCACTTTATCCTGTTTGTGTGAATATTTTCCTTTTTGTTTGTTTTTGGTGTTGTCTTTTATTGTTAGTTGGACTTAGGATTTGTTTTTATCTCAAGTCTTGAGTCATCGTGGAGCCATACCTGCTTCCTCATAGGTCTCGCTGTTTGTTGAAATTACCATCCCATCTTGAGTATTTTTTTTCTAAAAGGCGTAAAGTTATCAACCATGGTACACACACCTCCACTTACCATACTTTTGGTCATACAAGTATGAGTACTGAATCAAGTCAGAAAGATACTGGGACTCCTTAGACTCCCATACCTATTGTGGTTAATGGAACTCCTTCTACACCTTCAACCACTACGGTTGTAGTGTCAGAGGTCCCCATCATTACTCTTGTCTGACCTATATTTAATACTCAACCCATAGTAACAAACCCTTTTAAGTCTCTTTTTATTTCATTGGGCTATAATAATCAGTCCATCCCTTCGAACTCTAGCACTTTCTCTTATGGTATGCCGAATTTCACATCATAGTTTTCTTCCTCCATTCCAACATCTAATCCAAATCCTAGTATTGGACTTGGGGGCATGGATCCTCCACATATTCCACTCTCGTTTGGTGGTGCTCATATTCCCCAAACGACTCCTACGGTTGGAAGCCTACCTCCTTTTCACCCCGGGTCTAATCCTAGTCTTAATGTTCCTGGATGGAGTAATCAACTAGGCATACAAGTTGTTGCTTATGTTCTATCCTTTACACCTACCCCCTCCACACCGATTCCAACCAACACGTTTGGCATGACGAATCCAACTCTATCCTTTGGATTTCCACCCGGAGGAGGTCAGTTTCATACTTTGGGCAATCCCCAACTTGGAGTTACTCCAACTAGGGGCAATATTTACAACCCTCATCATAAGATTCCTATTGGAATGGTGCCCAACTAACCCCTTATGAATCAGTTTGGAGGGGGGTTTTACAATCCCAAATAGGTCCATGGTGAATACTAGAACCATGGATGGGTTGTGATTCCCCAACATCAATCTTTCCCAGGAACTTGGGGTCATATGCCGCAACCTCGACTTCCCTTTCTGGCCACGCTTAATTTTCCAGAATTTTTAAGATTAATGAATGAACTGGTGCGTCATGACCCGACATGGCCTCCCATCCCCACCAAGCTTCCTTTGGATATTTCAAAATTCAAGGGAAAGACTGGTGAAGATCCTGGTGATCACGTCATTTCTTTCCATATTTGGTGCTCTTCCAATTCCCTTAACGATGATTCTATTCATTTGATATTGTTTCAACACACCCTCACAGGGGTTGCAACGAAATGGTACATAGAGCTACCAGGGGGTACGTACATGAATTTTAATCATATGGTTCTAGTTTTCCTCAAAAACTTCCAATTTTTTGTTCATTATGATGTCGACATAGAACTTATGTTGGCCCTATGCCAAGACAAATCCACCCATATCTTGGATCACATCCAAGAGTGGCGTAGACGGAAGAGGTTGATCAAAGCCTACATTCCTCTAGAGTTCATGTTGGAATGGTTTATTAAGTCTTTACTACCTTATATTTCGAAGGATGTCTCTACATCCGAGGTAACATATGAAGAGGAAGTGATTTTCAAAGACCAACAATTAGATCTCATATATGCTCAGTCTAGGATGTTATATGAAATTCTTCCTGATGCAATGAGGTCAAACTACAACCCTAGGCAAAAGCCCGGGCCTCATGCCGATGGAATTATAGGATCCGCAAATGTTAAATGTATAGAATTGGTGACAAGCCAGTTGAAAGAGTTGTCTCTAATATAGTCTAACGGAGGACAAGCTTTGTCTGTGTCCTCCACTCCTTCTCAGTCGACAGATGTACATTCTGTGCAGTCGTCAACCAATCTGAATGGTAACCAACAACTAGGGGTGAATAAAAGGAAAGGACATGGAAATAATTGTAAGGGTGGGAGGAATAATGATAATAAACCCAAAGAAAATTCTAACAATGATAGATTGAAGGTTAATGCTGGCGAGGGAAAGAAAGAGAAGCGGAAGTTGAAATTCCCTTGCAAGCTTTGTACTGATGATCACCTTACCCACTTGTGCCGCAAACTCGAGGAAGCTGTGAGGATTTTATCTCTACCACCCGCTGTGCTGACTAATCCTTTTCTTCATAATCATTACATGGCCTTGAGATCCTCTAATACCAAAAATGCGACGAGTGGGAGTCAAAACCCACCGGTGCAGGATGGTTATCGTCTATGCAAAAATATGGTCAACTATCATATTAATGTAGCCACTCGGTCTCTTGATTACAGTTCTTCACAGGTTGTTCTAGGTCTAGAGTCTCCCCCTCCTCTGGAGATTCCTTTACAGATCGAAAAGCCAGAGCCTCGGCTTCATATTCTGAAAGGAGTACTCAAATGCTAGACCCACAACCCTAATGCTAGAGCTTCCTAGAACTACTCTATTGTTTAGGATCTAGGTCAAACCCCTTGCGCGATGTCGAGTTTGGAGGTACTCTAGACGTGTCCTTCACAGAGGAATGCCTTGTTATCTACATTAGGATATCTAGACCCCTTTGTCTCTAAGGTTATCAAGTTTGACATCACAGATGTGAAGCCTCACTTGCCTTACTATGTGGAATTTCAAATCCATGTGGATTACTCAAAGTATACCATCAAATGCACTGTTATTAATGAAGATGATACAACATGTGTGATGTCCCAAACCTGTTGGAAAGTCATTGGATCTCCAAACCTCTCTCAATATCTGACCATGTTGACTGCATTTTATGGTCGTTCTTTCCATCCCCATGGTATTCTTCCTACATTTTCGGTCTAGTTAGGTGGGAAGACAGTGGAGGTGGATGTCTAGGTGGTTGACTATAACTTATTACTAGGGCACAATTAGAGTTATGCTATGATTGATGTCGTATCGTCCATTTTTTGTACTTTATTTTTTCCTCATGATGGAAAAATCATGATGATCGATCAGTTGTCCTTTGTGCATGCTATCCCTAATGCATTAGTTGGACCTTCGATCCCCGTGATCGACAATTCTCAGCCAGCAACTGAGGATATTGGTGTCGGAATGTATTCCTCCCTTATGGGTACCTTTGATTTTGTGGCACCAATTCATCATATCTATGCCATGTCCAGTAGGTCTGCTTCATCAATGAGGTTTGTTCCTTTCCGCACTTCGTATTTTCACGATCCTTGGAACCTACCTTCCCCGACCTTGTCTTGTGAAGGTCAATCACATATTGGAATGGCGATTCCACTGTCGACGGTAGAGATAATGTATCAGGTTGTTCTCGAATCTTCTGTTGACCCAGATCCTGTCTCCTCGCAGACGAACGAGGAGGATCCTGTTCTCCGACCCATATGGACCACTTCATCATCTTTCTCACATGATTTCCTCGATGATAATTTACCTTCGAATGAAGAAATCGTAGAGGCAATGAATGGTTCTGATATACATTGGGATGACATGCATCATCACTATTAATTCCTCCCAAATCTTGCTAGGATCGAACAAGACAATTTTAGATCTACCTTTAGTGATATATTCAGTCACACCATAGTTCCAATTGATATGCACAAAATTTATGCCGAAGGAAACATGGCGAGTATTTCTCCTACCGTCACGATCAACATCTCTCATATTCCTAGTAAAATTGAAAATGTATAGATTGGTGCGGATTGTTCTCCTGAAGAAATTCATATCTACACCAAGATCTTCAAAGAATTCAGTGATGTATTCACTTAGTCATATAAAGAGATGCCAGGAATCGACCCTCGCATTATCAAACATGAGATTAAAACCTACTCGGATGTTAAACTCATTCGACAAAGACTTGGAGTTTTTAATCCCAGGAAGGCCCCTACTATTAAGGAAGAGGTGGAGAAACTGCTTAATGTAGGATTTATCTACCTAGTTCCCTTGACTAAATGAGTATCCAACCCCATTCCCATGATTAAGAAGCAAAGAACCATCTGTGTGTGTATGGATTTTCGAGACCTGAATAAGGCATGTCCTAATGATAACTTCCTGACACCTTTCATTGATAAGATTTTCGATGAGTGTGTGGGGAGAGAGGTTTTTTCTTTAATGGAAATTTTTTTAGAATACAACCAAATTCAGATTAAACCCGAGGATCAACATAAGATGACATTTATTTTTCCTTGGGGTAATTTCTCATACCGAAAAATGTCTTTAGGCCTTAAAAACGTCGAAGAAACCTTCCAACAAGCCATGACCTTTTCTTTTCATGATCTCAAGCATATAGTTGAAGACTACCTCAATGATCTCGCTGCTTCCTCTCCAAAGAGAGTGGATCACTCTACCCACCTTCGACTAGTTTTTGAGATATGTTGCTATTATCACATCCATTTAAACCCTCATAATTTCATATTTTGTGTTATGTAGGGTTGTCTCTTAGATTTTTATTCCCCGAGACTGGGATCAGGGTGGATCCTTTAAAGTTTGAGAAAATACTTGTAATATACCATATATAAAATAGTTTACAAAACAAAAATAATTAGCTAGAAATGGCTGACAAACAACGATATAACCATAACAACACCACAATAATATCAAAATAATACCAGAATAACACTAGAAAGAGCACTTTGATTACTGAGATAAATGTTCACTTGCCTCTTCGAGGGGGAAACCTCCAACAGAGAAGATCTCTATTACAATAATATCCAATACAAAACTTCTCATACCCTCTACTCCTATTTATACTAAATATGTCTATCAAAAGAACAATCTAGAGGAAGATCCTTCTAGAAGCGAAAGCTTCTGTTAGGTCTTATTACATT